>BGZK01003456.1:0-25057 GCA_005406025.1 Eumeta japonica
TTAAATGCTCAAGATTTATTGTGACGAAAACGTGAATGTAAATTATGTCAATGTTTTCACATAGAAATATAGTTCAATGTTTACATATTTACATTGTTTCTTATTTTAATTACAATAAAGCTATTATATCGTTTTTAGAACATCAATTATTGCCAATTGATTTACAGTACAAATATTTTGAATATTGTTGGAGTGAGCGATAATAATGCAGCGAATTAATTGGATTCAATACAGATATTATGCACATAGATAACAAAAATTTATATTGATTATTATGTTAATTGTGTTTATGTTGAATATTGGGCTTGCGCCGCCCATCATATTACCATGTTATTACCATGTTTTGGTAATAAATTAACAATATGAAAAATATGAAAATATAATTGTTGCTCCGGGTGCCGATTGAAATGAAAACCAGACGAATGTAAACAGTTTTAATTTACTAATTATGAAATTTTAATTTAATATACGACAATTATTTTAATATTAAAAAAACACATATTTTTCAGTTTTCACTTCGGTCGACAGTCCTTATGCCTGTCCAGACCTTTTTTTCCACAACATTGAGACGAATACATGTACCTACGGTAGGCATCGATTACGGATATTAAATAGCAGTAATAGTTTGACTGAATAATAAACTATAATTATAATACTGCACGTGTGCGAAAATAAAAGCTCGTCATTGATGAAATTATAACCCCGATCATAAACAACCTACTGCGAATTCAATTGTTAGAAATAACACTATACAGTA
This sequence comes from Eumeta japonica, assembly GCA_005406025.1. Classification (NCBI taxonomy): domain Eukaryota; kingdom Metazoa; phylum Arthropoda; class Insecta; order Lepidoptera; family Psychidae; genus Eumeta; species Eumeta japonica. The sequence continues at coordinate 758 of BGZK01003456.1, forward strand.
TTATTGTATTAATATATCGTATAATTTTTTCACTACCTTTTAATTTTCATGTATTTGATCTACATAAACTTTCTCGTATTAATATTATCATAGTTCAAATATTTTTTTTCTATTAGAAATTATGTTTAAAACAATCGAATATATAAAATAATACTGTAGATTAAAAAAAAAGATAAACGATAATTGTGGAAATCGTACGCAATGCAAGAAAAACTATGCAAATGCAATGTAAAAAAATATGCAATGAAAACTAAATTTTACATACACCATTTCTTTAGTCACCAACGATTTTATTACCGTAAATATTAGCTCTTTTTCATATTATGTTGTACAAATGCACTTGATATTTTAATAGAGAAATTGTGTTAACATTGAGAGTTTTTATTATTTTTAAATAAATAATTTCTATTTGTTCTCATTTTCTTTGATATTTCTCACGATATGTTGAAATTTTTCCATATATTTTTGCTTTATTAGTTTGCAACGCCAGAAAATGCAATTTTCAAATTTTTGTGCTATATAATCTTTCTGAAGGAAGACTGCAATTAACTTAGTAAACAAACACAAATTTAAGTTTTAAAAATTCGGCACAAAGTAGTAAGGAATCAGTTGCGACTATGTTTTGCACAGAAAAACTTAAATGTTACAGATTGCGTTCACTCTACTATATAATAAATACGCAAGAATGTATGACGTAGACAAATTCCATACCGAACCGGAATACGTCGCCAGTCAAAATTAAAAATTGTGAAAGAAAGAGTGCACACAAACAACTTATCTCTCCCCTGAGCATTTGCTTCTAACGCTATTACAGAAGGGTTAGTTTGAAGGGCGAAATAATTGATGACACCGATGAGAGCTAAAACGATTGTCGATGGACCTAATGACTTTTGTGTTCGCCGAAAGCTGTTTTTATTAATAACTAGCTTTCGCTCGCGGCTACGCCCTGCCCGGTTATACGGTACATTCATATTTAACGATTTTCGCCATTAGTCCATACTAGAACTCTGATGTCGATAACACGCAATTATTCACACGCGAGTTAATCCGCAGGCGTGATCTTAAACTTAACTCGTCCTCGTTGACAACCACCTTTAGTTCAATTTCTCTGTGACTGGTTCATTATACTGTGACGAAATTAAATTAAAACTGATCAACTCGCACAAAATCGGTTCATTGTTAGGTCGAGAACATTCAATAAAAATGTTGGGGAAAAGTTTTTGTATCTTCTATGTAAAGTTGCAGTAGAACCTCTGTGGTTATACCTGTTTGAATTTGGGTAGTTTTGATACCATTAAATAGATAATATATTAAAAAAAGAACAATAAAAAGTGAAAAGTTGTTACACTATTTTTTATTGTTTTTGTCCACCAAAGTGAGTGAATCTTAAATAGAAAATCGATACATTTTGAAGTTATATTATAAATAAGAGAAAATACAAAACAAGCAACAAAAATAAGAGTGACGTTTATGAACCTAATACGGTATCGGTAAGAATAGTACAAAACTGGTTCAAGTGTTTTCAGTCTGGTAACTTTGATGTCAAAGATGAAACTTACCTGGTCGACCCGTCACAGATGAATTCGATGCCACTTTGGAACAAATAAAGTAAGATCGGCATATTAGTTCTTACGACGTAGCTGAAGAGCTGGGGATTGATCTCAAAACAATTGTGACCCATCTGAAAAAAACTGAATATACAAAAAAACTTCGACACTTGGGCCAACACGAGTTTACCGAAAAAAAATTAATGAATCGTGTACTTATTTGCGATTTTCTATTAATGCATAATAAAATTGAAACGTTTTAAAAAGATTATTCACTGGCGATATAAATGAATTATTTTGACAAGAACATGCGAAAAAGATCACAGTCAAAAGGCCAGCAAGCTCGACAGACTATAGAGAAACCGGATTAACTCGCAATAAGTTGATGCTCTGTGTATGGTGGGATTAGAAGGGTATTATTCATTATGAGCTTTTACCACCGGGAAAAACCATCAATTCAAATCAATCAAAAAAAACTAGCTGATGAGACTCAACCAAGAAGTACAGAAAAAACAGCCGGGATTGATCAACAGAAAGGGTGTGGTTTTTCATCATAATAACGCTAAACTACACACATTTATAGCCACTCAGCAAATGTAGACAGAGTTTGGTTAGGTAGTGTTAATGCATCTACCATATAGTCTCGACACCCTTGTCACCCTCAGATTTTTACCTATTTAGGCCTCTTCATAATTCTTGAGGTAATGTTAGGTTAACATCAAGAGAGGATTATTAAAACTACTTGTCGCAATTTTTTCATCAGAAATCCCTACATTTCTACAGCAATGGGATTATGTCATTACCACCAACAAAATAGCAACAAGTTCTTGAACAAAATGGCATGTATGTATTATAATTAGATGTAAATAAAATATGATGAAAAAATATCTTGAATTTATATATAGCATGCAAATAAAACTTTTTCCTCTACTCTAAGTCTTTAAAAATGTGGCATGAATAATTATTGGAATATAACCGCTGTAAATTCTTACGGCTGATTGAAGCTTAGTCTCGCTGGAATGACATTTCAAATTTGGTATCGTTACATTTTTGAGCGTGTTAGAAAAGCAATATACATAATAATGATATTTTGGTTGGTTTGTAATGGTAAATAGGCGATTCCGATTAGATTTTCAAAAACATCTGTAATATACAGATGCACCTCCGTTTTTACCGTCCGTACAGTTTTACAACAATGTACAAAATGTCAGAATCTGTTGTTCACAAAATAAAATTTGTACGGAAGAAAGAAGATAAATATTTAAAACATGCACTCGAGCTTTCGAGCTGTGAAACTTTGAAAACGTTTCCGATTCAACAAGTGCCTCATTTCCTTAGCAGGGACAGGTAAATATTCCAATACAAACTTTCTGAACGAATTACATAGCGTAACCCTTAAAAGAGACATCATTAGGCTTTAATACCAGTTGTGTCTTGCATGTTTTGCCGGACGTATATTAAACTTTAGAACTGCCTGTTATATTTTATTATTTAAATTTGGCATACACTTTCCAGTTACTATTTTTTTGGCTTTCTGGTATTAATTTTTATACAAATTATCCTTTGTAGAGCATAATCTACGTCTATGAAGATTAGATTAATATCTGCATGACAGCTCGAACGTGATAGGTATGTAAATATAGATTAGAAATGTGAAATTGTGTTTGTTGTTTATATTAATTCCTGTGCAGTTGTCTATGTTGTAATAAAATATTCATCTTCATTTTTTATATCGAGCGATCTCTTTTAATCGTGATTCTGACTGGTCCTGAACTTCACTATAATTTCGTATAATATAATAAATCCAATATAATAAAAACTCCGATATTGGTCTCCTTCTAAATTCCAATTAAGTTCTTAATTGCAAATTCAGCCCCGTTCTCGATTCCAATCTCGGTTTCGTTCAAGGTGTTGATTCTAATGTCGCTCTGCTTTCTAATTTCAGTTTTCCATTGCGATCTGAACTCAGGTCGGGATGGAGGTTGTTGGACATTATCACCCTACTCCATTTACAGTACAACGCCGGTGCCACATTTGCTACAAAACCGATCCCGCTCCAGGTTTTCCTTAACCCCGTTCCCATCCAACACCGATGCTTGTCTCAGTCTTTATTACAAAGTCGATTTCAAGCTCGATGTTGCTCTCAATCGTTCTTGTTTGCTGTTGTTTTGTTCGCAGTAATGAGGTTGGTTCCACTTTAGGCTATTCTGTGTCGCTTCTTTTCTTAGTTCACATCTCGGCCTCGTTTTCGGTTACGAAACGATTTCACTCCAAGATTTTTCTGTCTTACTCTAAGCCCAGTCCTGATCTGGCTTTAGGTTCAAACCTGGTTCCATTTAGATTATTTCTGATCTCTATCGGTCTATAAGATGAGCTGAAAAATTGATTTCCATAACTTTAACAAATTAATGGATTTTTACGAAATTTCGCCCTTTGGATTGAATTTTAAAAATTGAACATCTTTTTGGAACGAATACTTCAAGTGCATTTTATGACGACCTTTACATTAAAAACTAACGCTTTTTAAATCCTATTTTACTTTCCTTCGAGTGGAACTTTCAAAAACATTAAAATGTCTTTTTTATTATTATTTTCATACACAATTTCTTATTTTCTTTCATTTCTTCAGGTATAGAAAAACAAAATAAAACTTTTTCTAAATGGTTATTAATGTCATTATAGAAATATGCCGCCAAATTTCAGCATTATAGGCTCATCAATTTGGCGCGGGTATAGTCGATAGTCATTCCATTAACAAGTGTTAAAATATGTTTCTACTGCGGGGTCCTAGAGTGTTAGTCAATATACGTATTTCATTTTATTTCGTACGTTTGCTATTAGAATCTAATTTCCATTTTGACTGACTTTATGGCATGTGTTTTTTTAAATTAAAAAATGCCTCTGTTTATTTTATTTGACTGTAAACGCAAGCAAGCGTATTTTGAAACTTGTCATCCTTCGGCGCAGGAGATGTCTTCGATTGAAATAAACATAGGTTTTTGTGAGTTTTAACATTTTCCGTAACAAATTTGAATCTCTTGATGATTCCACTGAAGCTACTCATAATATAAATATCAAAGGATTACGAATAATATCAATTTGTATAGACGACTAAACTTACTCATACTATACACACATGAACATCACTGAACTATGAACATTATGACGTATTAGGGAATTCGCAGTCGTTAATATCAGACTTGTTTCGTTCAATGAAAAAAAAAACATTGTTATTTTTTGTGCCGGAAGTGTGTGGGTGCACATTTTAATGAAATTATTTAGAAGCAAACGAGCATGCGGGCCACCAGAATACAACAGAATAGAGAATGGTGGTACCGCCGCCCATGGACACTCGTGTCTCCAGAGGATTCATGTTGCGTTGCCGGTTGAGAGGGAGGTTGTGGGTGATGGAGGTAGAGTGAGCCACCGGAACTCTTATTCACTGGATGAAACGTAACAGCGCAAACTGTAATTTTAAGCTTATATGGTCTAAGATGGTGTTCTTGTACAGGTTGAGCCGATACACGTACGTGCTGCACCCAAGTTAACTACAACATGGTTCGACTACAACAATTTTTTGAGTGTTAAAGACAATGTTGTATTTATTTAAAGTAACGTTGTATTTAAGAGCATGTTCTGAAACAGAGTTGTACGAAGAACAGGGCGAATTGCTTGACCTGTATTAAAACTGATCAGTCAGTTCTGTTCCACATTCAGGACCCGATTTTAGCACCATTTGATTTGAATACGACGCACCGACCGCTTGATTAACATCCCTTTTATAAATTTTATATTTCTAATCGTATAATTTAAATCTTATTTTGAAATAAAATTGTTCTATGCGAAATAAATAAATAGGGCAAGAGGGTGCGTGAGGAATTATTATATTCACGACTGCCTTTTTGCAGATATATTATTTATTTAAGTAGACTGTATATACCATCAAGTACACTGGTGAATTCAGATTAGATATTTCGGAACGATGAACACAGTGTAGGAGGTTGTCCCGAGAATCAAAATGCACGTACCTGCAGGCCGCGGAGTAGTCACGTCTCGGCTCCTTCCAGGTCTTCACCGGTCACGTGGGATATTTATATGCGAATAGACTTAAACTATACGGAGCAGACGCGTGTGTCCGGCGCGGTTGACCGTTGTCGCTCAAGTCGCGATATCAAAGGCATGTGCGGAGGGTAATATGAAAAGGAATGGGCTATGGAAATCTACACTGTATGCAAAAAACAAACACAGTGACTCGGCGCATACACTGTCTATATAATTCTATATTAGAATTTTGTCTAAAATATTCAGTGTATTATAGACTAATACATATAGTACGTTAAACTCGCTTAAATATATTCTTAGGTATAGAATTTGAAAATTATATAGCATTTAATACTAATAGGAAAAAATTGATTCGGATTTGGCCTGTAACTTCAAAAAGCTGTTTTTCTAAATCTACATGTAAAACTTGTAAAGCTCGACCGCGTGACCGCAACCGTGAAAGAGATCGGTATTGGAGCCGATAGTGGAATCATAATTTATATACAGAGCTGGATCTGAATCCGAATCAGTATTGTGTTTGAGACTGAAAATTAGACTAAAACGGGATGGGCGTAAAAGATGAAAAAATTAAGTCTTTATCTGAGGGCGAAGTCACAGGTGATGCAAAATAATAATTGTGACCATCTTGTAAATGGATGACTTGCCAAAGAAATTATTAGTGACCTTCTAACCTTAGGTAACCTTGGCGTAGGTATTTCAAGTGTAAATCCAATAAATACGAAAGAACGATATTTTTAGTTTGATGTGATTTAAACGGCCGAAATGCAATCAGTCTTAATGAACACATATTTAAAATTTTCATATTACTCACAAACAAAAATATCGATACGTGACACTTCATTATCAACAACGATACGTCACTGGTTGTAGAATAATAACAATTTCGTAGTTAAGCCGGAAATTAGATACCTATAGTTAATAAAATATAAAATTCATAAGTTTAACGGTATTTTGGCTATGAAAATCTATACGTCTCAAAATCTTAGGACATTGCGACGTTGCCAAGTCGACCTTTTAATGACTTACCCTCTCTTGTTAGCAGCAATAAGCCTTCGTGGAACTTACTTGACCGGGTGTGACCCCTACACTTACGTAACATGGTACTTGAAGTATTATTTCGTCATGTTTAAATAACGCAATCGTTATTGAGGCTTACGTGAGGCTTAATGCATTTTTACTGTATTTCTAGTGAAATTCAAATGTTGTATTTGATCTCACGGTAGAACTTTTCAAATGTTTTTCCAGATTGTATTCCTAGCAGTCGAGTAGATTCAGAAAATATCAAATCGTTCAAAAGGTTATGTATATATGTATGGAATATAACGCGGACTGTCATAATGATGATTTTCCTATTCTTAAGAGATCTTAATGAAATTCAGCAAGTTTATTTTTCTGGCTTTGGACAAGTTTGAAGACGAATAAAATCGGCAGGCTAGTTTAGAAATGGGGACCATTTAATATTTTCAAAATTCCAAAAAATTCGGTGACTACTTCATCAAATAACTTGTATTCGTTCATAAAATTCTGTATATTGTAAGTAACAGGGAAAATCTACTTAAATTTCGGATGACGAATGGCATTTTTGAATTGTAAAAAGGGTATTAAAAATCGATTAAAATTATATGCAGAGTACATTCAATGATTTGTTTCAATAATCGTACTTATAAAATATCTAAAATAAGTTCTACAAAAATATAAGTCCAATAACTATATTTATTTATAAATCACATAGATAGTGTAGATATTGGAAGGTATTTGACAATGTTTCAACACGGAAAATTACGACTATAAATTGAAAATTAAATATATAAATTCTAACAGCTTTGTGACGCTGTAAGCTAATAGTTGTTACGGACTTATGGCTGTTATACATAGCTTTTCCAATATTCGTAACTATGCGAAACTAATCTGTTGGCGTCTGAGGCGTGGCGCGCAGTTTAAATGGACTCCCACGTGGTCACTGCTGGCTATACGAAGGCAATGGCATTACTTCAATACTTACGTTCTTCTATACCAGAGTGTCTTATAACCGAAAACATATTTCATGCATGAATTAGGTTTTACAAAGGACTCGATGATAAATTTATGCTGATCTGTTTCTAAAATGACCTTTGTACTTGCGTTTCATACGTGAGTGTTACCATTTGTATTTATAAATAGATGATTGATCAATACACTAATACAAAAAGGGAATATTTATTCATTTATTGTTATTTAAAACCTTTACATGTGTGTTTTTTTCAATAATTTATTACTGTTTTAGGTTTACGTATTACCTTAAATGTATTTAAGCGTTCATTAATGAAAAATAGCTTAAAATAGAAAAGAAATTTACATCCATTAATTGTTATTATTTAACAATAAAAAAAATATCGTATTTATTTTGTGTATTTGAAAAATAATAGTAAGGAAATGGTATATTACAATAATATCATATACGTTACGTATTAATAGTAGATGAAGTTCATTAAAAGTAATTTATTGTTTTTGAAGCTATTTTAACAAGATTATTTAATACTCGCAAATAATATATATTATAATTGGGCACTTGACCGATAGCAAGTAAAGTAAATTTTTAACTAAGTAAACATGTAATAAGAATGTATCACATGAGTATATATAGTATAAAAATGTGTACTATTCTTATTATTGTTTATTGGTGATAATATGATTCTATAAATATGTCATTTTAAAAACTGAAAAAATGGAAATAATAATCAAAAGAACAAGTCATATCATTTATATAACACAAGCCGAGTTCAGTGACATGTACATTTATTTATTTCAATATATTGTTCAATACGTCAGTGAGCTCACATCACACAAGCATCTCGTTAATCTACAAATTCAAAGCATTAACTTTCTAAAGATAAGCAAATTCCTAATATATAATGAAATTTGGCATTGTCCATCGTTGTCAAAGGCTCCTGCAGCCATCGCTTTACCGGACGACTTCAGAGTCGACCCCAGTGTAGTGATCTAGTGATAGGAAGTGGACAAGAGCTCTACTCTGCAAAAGGTCAAAAACAGGTAGCGCTGGCCTTTCATTTGATTTGGTGAAATTAGTCTATCTAAGGAGCGTTTTATTTTTGTCACCAAACAGCTGTCAGATTGTATAATTGTTCCTTGATTTTCATAAAAACAATCAGTCTGGTACACAAATGCCATTTTCCACTTTATTGGTTATTTTTCACTGAAAATTATGAGTGAGGTGTCATTCGATTCAAAACAATATCTAGAAACTTTTTGAAAAACACCATAGCTCGCTCGAAAAAATTGCAGGAATTATAAAGAATTTAGTAAAAAAAAGAAAGTTTCTGTTTTTAGAGAATATTTCAAAAATTATTTGAGGTATTTATAATTTTAAAAAGGACTTAAAAGTAAAGAATATTTCAAAATAGAAAGTTTCACCTTCGCCAACTTACGACCAATATTTATAATTTTAATCACGCAATGTAAATAGGGCAAAAAATGGGTGGCGCAGCGGCCGCGTGTGTTTCACGTTTTTAACACGTTAACAAAAAAAAAATATTTAACTAGCTAAACATGAATATTCAGAAATTAAAAAATTTGGGAACTACTGGGAAACATGAAAGAATAATAATCCGACGAAAAAAATTCATTCACCATTTTTTCAATTAGTTATGCTATTATTAATTAAGCAAATATTAAACGGTTTATATTTATGTTTAAATCTGGATACTTGTTAAATTACAAATTTGAAATTTTTTAATTCTTGATTTTTAGTTAGCTATAGAGTGGATTCTTGTTGGAAAAATTGAAAAATATTAGTTTTCCACTTTTTTATTAACAATTGAAAATTTGATAAAATGAAAATTACATAAAGTAATAAAAAGTTATTTAGATAGTTTATCGCATTTATTTGGTTTTTTATTATTAAAAATTGTGTGAAAATAATTTAAAAATATATTTTGCTTCCATTGTTTAAATAATTGTTATAAACCAATGGGTTATTTATGAGATATTAATGTTTTTGATAATACATGAATTAATAAAAATGATGAGTTTTAAGAAAAACCAATATCAAAATAAATTTATTTAATGCTTAAAAACGCATTTGTTAGTTAACAATTTTTTGCAATTAAGTATAAATGTTAAGGAACCGTTTTTTCTTCAAAATCATAATTTTTCGGATCACGATTAAAATTTTTGTTTGGTAAACTTTTATTTGTTTATTAGAGAAACAATTTGTTGTAAGCAAATTGAATTCTACGGTTCTTTTATATACTAAATTAAGTAATAAAAACAATACGTGTTATTTTGTAAAGTTGAAGGCATCGTAAAAGTTGCAGCAAATACAAAAAATATATGTAATACGAAAATAAAAACAGCAAGGAAAATCGTGGACACCAATTAGTCTTAATTATTGTCAAGCAACATTTAAAAAAGTAGTAATCTTACTTGAAGCAGAATTACCTGTCGGCGCAAATGCGGCTGTGGGATTGGTTCATTATAGTGCCGCCACCCGCCCTAGGACCACGTGGAGTCACCTCGACGGTCACATTGGAATGGTGATTATGTATGGTGAATAATGTGGTAGCTGTGACTCGTTCTCCGACCAGGTAACCCGGACGCGCACGAAAAATGAGCCGAGTCGCCTTTGGCGGGTGAGGGCGGAGCGGTGGTATCGGAAGCCTTTGTGAGCAGCGCCCTAAGGCGGTTAGGATTAACACGTGAAAAAGTAAATTTCAGACAACCACTTCCACTGAGGTTAAAACTGCAACACAACTCGATCCCAGACCATGGCCTGTACCTTGCGACGCCCCTGAGGACTCTATAAGAAAATGAAACGACGTTTCCGTTGACGATATAAATGTACAGTTTTCTAAATTGTTATTTTTAAGCTAAAATTTCATACACATAATTAAATGATTTGCCTTTGTACATGTATTAGATTAGAAAATTATCGATTATGATTGTTAATGATCGCAAAAATTGTGTATTTTTGTACGAAAATATATTTCACACGAATGCACAAATGTTATATATTTAGTTTAGGGTCTCCTATATAACCTTCTTTAAAATTCTATTTTTCAAACAATCACTTTTAAAATTAATCTTGAATTTGAATTAATTCAGAAAAGAGACATTTTTAAAAATTAATTAAAAATGAGGCCAAAGAGGAGGCGCTTAATATTGGACAATTTCAACTTCCTGGTTTCAAGTTTAAATTTATCGTCCAGTGTAATTTAATACTGCTACCGGTCACAGTTCATTCGACGAATACGTCGCAATGCTAGTAGCATCAAAATAAAATTTGGGCTATTCTTTTCCTGTATAGTGTAGCTTTCTAATGAATGGAAGATTTTTTAGAATCTTTAGTGATAGAAATAGGAAGATCAACCCAAGTTTTTTTTTTGGAAGCTTTATTCACGTCTACAATATATAATTTGTTTCATACTATATATACTATACCGAATAAATGAATTATCTACGCAAAAATAATAAGAAAAAATACACATAACGGTTTCGATTTTCCATAAAACGTTTGATCCCTTATTTCATCCATTTTGAGCTTCTTTTCCAACTACGATATAGGTCGTTATTTTAATTTATAAGCATTTACAATATGTTTTTTTGTCAATAGCTTTACCGGTTTCACTTTTCTATCTAAATATTTCAACCCACCCTTTCTGTGTTACTTTATAAGAGCAATGCGTGACTGTGTTTTGTTATTAATAACGGTTAAGTAAAATACATATTGACATCGATAGCTGCAGAGGTTCCAATGTTCCATACAACATTTTACCCCTTTCAGGGTTTATTTAAAATATCAACTTAAGTATTATTCTCGTATTTTTTATATAACGAAAGTATTAAATTTGACACAACTTTGGTTTCAACTGTTCTGATTTTCCATGCAACAGAATTCTTACTTTTTTTCATTCCCCTTGGGTTTGAATTTCTAAAAATCCTTTTTTAGTGCTCACCAACGATATAACGGGAGCTTATATGCTAAATTTTAAGATTCTAAACCTAATAGCTTGGGCTCTGCGTTGATAAGTTTACTATTTTATATGTTTAGACAGAACATGATAAAGTATATGATTTTTTTAATCTAGGAATGAAAAGATTGTAGGGTATATATATACGTGGGTGTAAAAAATAAATGAAACTTAGGCAACAACACACACCTAGTAAAAATGAGATTATACACATTTTTCACTATGTGATTTATTCATAAAGTGAATATTTCAATTTCAATTATCGAAATGAAAATAATATAAACTATTTTTAATTAAGCATAAAATACTGTTAAAGATAGGTCCATCAATCGTGTAAGGTCTTTCTTGTTTTGAAAAATATCAATAATTTAGGAAGTCATCAATAACATGTAAATTTATGTTATGTTAATACAATGCATAATTCATATTTATTTTGGGATAAGTACAACGAATGAATAAACCATGAAATCATGAAATGAAAATTTTATTTGAAAGTCCAATTTAATGTATTGATCAATTACGAATTATAAAAATGGTATCATTTACGTCAACAGGTAATAAACTGCGGCGTCGCTGCACACGAGCCTCTTGCATCGAAGCTGCAGCGGTGAGCGGACGTGTACATCTTGAAATGCAAGGGCTATGACCCAGATTGAATTTTTAGAGGTACGTTGTCGTTCTTTACTGCACGTCGGTAACTATATTCGATTCTGTTCTCGACTTTAATATTTGTCTACGAAATATATCGTAAACTTATCAGAGAATTCCTGATTCCTCGCTGCGTAATTATAGGACTGTACGCGTTTCGATTTGTATTAATGGTATAGGATTCTCAAAACATAAATATTTTGAATTTTTTTTGCTTATGTACAATATAAAACTTCGTAAAGGTCGAAGTTCAAAGCAACTGCTAAAACTAACTATATATATTAATTCAAATAGCGAGCAGGTGACGCATATTACAAATATAATTTTCGAGTTTCGAAAGCGATAACTTAAGACTAGTTCATCTGTAAAGGCATCTCGAATACCGGTCGGCATTTCCACGCGTAAAGCGAAATTACAGCTTATGTCGATTCGAATGGCTGGCGTGAGTCATGTGTAAGGCCACGTCATCCGCATCGGGTCGGCGGCGTGGGCACGCGCGCCATTGTGCCGAGTTTGTGATTTTGTAGCTACTGTTGGTTTGATTTATTTCAATGCTAATTTTGGGAACTGCTCAACGGATTCTGAAAGTATTTCCGATTGTTTGCGGCGATATGCGCTTCAAAAATACAGAGAGAGCTCATTTGCGCATAAATTGCGCAGAACACGTATATAGTTTAAGAATTTCTAACGTAAAAAAAAATCTACACGAGAAGTATCCGTATCCAAAAGATCTTACCGAAGCTCTGCGCCGTCTGTCATTCGTTTGCTTGTCTATCTTTTCTGACTTTAAGGGGCTATATTGTTTGAACGGTAACAGAGAGTCTGGTGAAATTTTCATAAAATATTGTCGTTAAGGCAGGTATCATAAAATTGATATAACAAATAAAAAAGCAAAATAAAAATCTAAATAAATAAAATAAAATAAAAAAGCCTTTATTTGACCAAGCTAAACCTACATTTTTCTATTTATACTTAATTTCTTTGAATTACTTATTATTTGCTAGGTATTTATACTTTAATTAATCCTAAATTACACTATTTTCTAGTTTTATATTTTTATTGTTTTCTTCTATATACTAAGCTAGGTCCCCATTGGGTAAAGGGTAAAGGCCTCCAAAGTCTAATGTTGTATGTTGTTACATGTATTTGTTGGATTTTATTTTTATTCTTGTTTGTTCCTGTGGTGATTAACTTTGAAGGGTTGTGGTCATACTCTTCCACGGTGACCAGCCGGGTTGGAAGATCATGTTTGTTTCTTTGTTTTAATTGTGTGTTTGTTTTCTCTATGCCGGAGGAGGAGGCGATTGATTGCTATGCCTGTTTATTCTGAATATTACTTTGAATGGTTGGCTTTTTGACTACGTAGTTCAGTATTCCTTTTTTATTACTCCCTCTGAGAAGCTGCTAGACCTCTTGATTGGTTCTTCTATTTGTTGTATTTTGTTCTTTTATTTACTCGTGAGTTCTTATCCATGTTGGTTTTAATGACATTTTCTGGCGAGGTAGGAAATTTGTTTTTGTGTTGTTTTTCGGTATGATCAGTTTGTCGTATAATTTTGGCTCTAACTCCCTTTTCTCTTTCCAGTTTTAACTGCTCTTGTAGTTCCTTTCTCTCTCTAGGACGTATTTTGGGTAGTCTTCTTTAATGTAGTAATTTGTATCTTTTAGCGCTCTTTTTTGCTTAATTATTTTAATTTTTGTGCCTAGCGTTGAAAAGTTACCACTATGGACGTAATCTTTCTTCTTTCTTCCCTATTTTTTATTTCTTGGATATCGCTGTAATTTAATTTTACAGAGATATTCTTCAACCCAGGTGATAAAGTTTTCTAAGCTCGCATATGACTTTTCATCTCTTCGACTCCAAAAATACCAGGTTATTTTTTCTTGCCTGTTTTTCCAACATATGCAGCCTTTTTCTTGATTTTCCACTCTTTCCTTTAGGTTTTCGTGATTTTTTCTAATGTTAAGAACTTTTCTTCAAACATCCTGCTAATATTCTGTGTGACCTGCTCTGTAATATTTTTCCTGTGTCGCGAATTTCTTGTCTTTGATTTTCCAAGTCCATTTTAATTGTTTTTAGCGTGTTTATAATTTCTTCCATGATTCTTGTTACATGGCGTCCCTTCAGTTTATCGCGGAAGCTCTTGGCTAGGTAGTTTTGATGTCCGGTGGATCTTATGGTCGATCTATGCTTGCTTAGTGTCTGGCGAAGTAGTTCTGACGCTGACCGATAGATGTCGCTTTAGCTGGTATGTGGCAGCTAGTTCTACAGAAGACTTGATTTTGGGAATATTAGGTTATGTCGGATTTGAATACTTTGTAAAGTGCAAAACATTCTAATAAAATGTGGAATAGATATGTTTGGGTTCACTACACACTTTAAGTCAGCTCTTGTAGTTCCACTCTGTGAGTAAACTGATTATTTTTGAGATGTAATGTCACTTGTATTTTCATTGTTTTTGCCACTTTTGATCACATTTCACTCAGACTTTGCACTTTTCCAATGTTTTTAACTTTATACACGTTTATTTGCAAACTGTGACCTTTGAAATACCGTAAATTATTTATTAAGTAAATTTATACGTTGAGTCGATGTTAACAGCGGCACAGTATCGCCTACCCCCTCCTAGGGGCTCTATCTAAAAAAAATGTTTTTATAACATTTCATTCTACTTCATCGTAAAACCGGTAAAATAAATATCAAACCCAGAGTACGTATTGTAAAAACTCTAAATTACGGCAACGAATGATAAAAAGAGGCTAAATAAATTTAATATATATACGTATATAATACAATATTAAATAAATAAATATATTGCTTGGTGGTACCGAACCCTCGGTGCGCTAGTCAAATTCGTACTAGCCAGTTTTTTATATGGTTTAATTAATTCTATGCACGTGTCAGATATGCTGTTTGGGATGCAAGAACTATAAATTTTAATAATTAATTACTGTGAATAATTACAGCAAAGAAAACAAAATTGTACACAGAAAATATTAATGATCACCTTAATATAGCATGTATCATATAAATATAATTGTCTGTGATTTACAAGTACCTACGTTTTTTTTAGATTAATTATGCACATCAAACACCCAAAAAAATCTTTTGAAGTTTTTTGTCTATTTGTCTATCTAACAGTTTGTCCGGGATATATTTGGCACTTTTAGAGAAAAGTGAAGGAGCTTATTTACTATTGCAGGTACTTGTACCTCGGAAATATTTAGAACTAGTGCCTGAAAATTGGAAAACCTTTATAAATTTAATGGTAATGGACTTGAAATAACATTTATTCCAACGCCAGATTGTACATGGACATCGATATGAGTAAACATCGATTAATACAGACACATTTAGCAGCAGCTAGTCTGTTGCACTAATACGTGTATAACTACCGAACCAGAAGCACTAATAAGTATTCATAATTCGCTCAAAGAAAAATACATCCGTTACCTACATACATTAGTATAAAATTCATGCCTGTGCCCGCGACACAACCAACCCCATTTTTTCGAAAACGGGAAAGCTATAAAATATTTAGTATTTTTTACTGACACCTAAAAATTATTTCGAATAACTTTTCGAAAAGCTTCCAACTGAATTTTATAACACGAATTTTATTTTATATCTGTCAAATAACAACTAATTTTAGCAATTTTTACAAAACACACACACATCACAAGTGAGTGTTTTTACTGCGTCCGCGTTTGTACTTCACGGTTTTAAAACGCGATAACATTTTATTATTTTGGTATTAGATTTACTAATGTGCTATTCAATTTGTTACAGTTATGGATCACAACGTTATGAGTACATCACCATCAAATCCGCTCGTACATCACAGATCGAGACGTCATGTCAACGATCATCGCGCGAAAGCCATACAAGCATCACAAGTGAGTGTTTTTACTGCGTCCGCGTTTGTACTTCACGGTTTTAAAACGCGATAACATTTTATTATTTTGGTATTAGATTTACTAATGTGCTATTCAATTTGTTACAGTTATGGATCACAACGTTATGAGTACATCACCATCAAATCCGCTCGTACATCACAGATCGAGACGTCATGTCAACGATCATCGCGCGAAAGCCATACAAGCATCACAAGTGAGTGTTTTTTACTGCGTCCGCGTTTGTACTTCACGGTTTTAAAACGCGATAACATTTTATTATTTTGGTATTAGATTTACTAATGTGCTATTCAATTTGTTACAGTTATGGATCACAACGTTATGAGTACATCACCATCAAATCCGCTCGTACATCACAGATCGAGACGTCACGTCAACGATCATCGCGCGAAAGCCATACAAGCATCACAAGTGAGTGTTTTTTACTGCGTCCGCGTTTGTACTTCACGGTTTTAAAACGCGATAACATTTTATTATTTTGGTATTAGATTTACTAATGTGCTATTCAATTTGTTACAGTTATGGATCACAACGTTATGAGTACATCACCATCAAATCCGCTCGTACATCACAGATCGAGACGTCATGTCAACGATCATCGCGCGAAAGCCATACAAGCATCACAAGTGAGTGTTTTTTACTGCGTCCGCGTTTGTACTTCACGGTTTTAAAACGCGATAACATTTTATTATTTTGGTATTAGATTTACTAATGTGCTATTCAATTTGTTACAGTTATGGATCACAACGTTATGAGTACATCACCATCAAATCCGCTCGTACATCACAGATCGAGACGTCATGTCAACGATCATCGCGCGAAAGCCATACAAGCATCACAAGTGAGTGTTTTTACTGCGTCCGCGTTTGTACTTCACGGTTTTAAAACGCGATAACATTTTATTATTTTGGTATTAGATTTACTAATGTGCTATTCAATTTGTTACAGTTATGGATCACAACGTTATGAGTACATCACCATCAAATCCGCTCGTACATCACAGATCGAGACGTCATGTCAACGATCATCGCGCGAAAGCCATACAAGCATCACAAGTGAGTGTTTTTACTGCGTCCGCGTTTGTACTTCACGGTTTTAAAACGCGATAACATTTTATTATTTTGGTATTAGATTTACTAATGTGCTATTAAATTTGTTACAGTTATGGATCACAACGTTATGAGTACATCACCATCAAATCCGCTCGTACATCACAGATCGAGACGTCATGTCAACGATCATCGCGCGAAAGCCATACAAGCATCACAAGTGAGTGTTTTTTACTGCGTCCGCGTTTGTACTTCACGGTTTTAAAACGCGATAACATTTTATTATTTTGGTATTAGATTTACTAATGTGCTATTCAATTTGTTACAGTTATGGATCACAACGTTATGAGTACATCACCATCAAATCCGCTCGTACATCACAGATCGAGACGTCATGTCAACGATCATCGCGCGAAAGCCATACAAGCATCACAAGTGAGTGTTTTTTACTGCGTCCGCGTTTGTACTTCACGGTTTTAAAACGCGATAACATTTTATTATTTTGGTATTAGATTTACTAATGTGCTATTCAATTTGTTACAGTTATGGATCACAACGTTATGAGTACATCACCATCAAATCCGCTCGTACATCACAGATCGAGACGTCATGTCAACGATCATCGCGCGAAAGCCATACAAGCATCACAAGTGAGTGTTTTTTACTGCGTCCGCGTTTGTACTTCACGGTTTTAAAACGCGATAACATTTTATTATTTTGGTATTAGATTTACTAATGTGCTATTCAATTTGTTACAGTTATGGATCACAACGTTATGAGTACATCACCATCAAATCCGCTCGTACATCACAGATCGAGACGTCATGTCAACGATCATCGCGCGAAAGCCATACAAGCATCACAAGTGAGTGTTTTTACTGCGTCCGCGTTTGTACTTCACGGTTTTAAAACGCGATAACATTTTATTATTTTGGTATTAGATTTACTAATGTGCTATTCAATTTGTTACAGTTATGGATCACAACGTTATGAGTACATCACCATCAAATCCGCTCGTACATCACAGATCGAGACGTCATGTCAACGATCATCGCGCGAAAGCCATACAAGCATCACAAGTGAGTGTTTTTACTGCGTCCGCGTTTGTACTTCACGGTTTTAAAACGCGATAACATTTTATTATTTTGGTATTAGATTTACTAATGTGCTATTCAATTTGTTACAGTTATGGATCACAACGTTATGAGTACATCACCATCAAATCCGCTCGTACATCACAGATCGAGACGTCATGTCAACGATCATCGCGCGAAAGCCATACAAGCATCACAAGTGAGTGTTTTTACTGCGTCCGCGTTTGTACTTCACGGTTTTAAAACGCGATAACATTTTATTATTTTGGTATTAGATTTACTAATGTGCTATTCAATTTGTTACAGTTATGGATCACAACGTTATGAGTACATCACCATCAAATCCGCTCGTACATCACAGATCGAGACGTCATGTCAACGATCATCGCGCGAAAGCCATACAAGCATCACAAGTGAGTGTTTTTACTGCGTCCGCGTTTGTACTTCACGGTTTTAAAACGCGATAACATTTTATTATTTTGGTATTAGATTTACTAATGTGCTATTCAATTTGTTACAGTTATGGATCACAACGTTATGAGTACATCACCATCAAATCCGCTCGTACATCACAGATCGAGACGTCATGTCAACGATCATCGCGCGAAAGCCATACAAGCATCACAAGTGAGTGTTTTTACTGCGTCCGCGTTTGTACTTCACGGTTTTAAAACGCGATAACATTTTATTATTTTGGTATTAGATTTACTAATGTGCTATTCAATTTGTTACAGTTATGGATCACAACGTTATGAGTACATCACCATCAAATCCGCTCGTACATCACAGATCGAGACGTCATGTCAACGATCATCGCGCGAAAGCCATACAAGCATCACAAGTGAGTGTTTTTTACTGCGTCCGCGTTTGTACTTCACGGTTTTAAAACGCGATAACATTTTATTATTTTGGTATTAGATTTACTAATGTGCTATTAAATTTGTTACAGTTATGGATCACAACGTTATGAGTACATCACCATCAAATCCGCTCGTACATCACAGATCGAGACGTCATGTCAACGATCATCGCGCGAAAGCCATACAAGCATCACAAGTGAGTGTTTTTTACTGCGTCCGCGTTTGTACTTCACGGTTTTAAAACGCGATAACATTTTATTATTTTTGGTATTAGATTTACTAATGTGCTATTCAATTTGTTACAGTTATGGATCACAACGTTATGAGTACATCACCATCAAATCCGCTCGTACATCACAGATCGAGACGTCATGTCAACGATCATCGCGCGAAAGCCATACAAGCATCACAAGTGAGTGTTTTTTACTGCGTCCGCGTTTGTACTTCACGGTTTTAAAACGCGATAACATTTTATTATTTTGGTATTAGATTTACTAATGTGCTATTCAATTTGTTACAGTTATGGATCACAACGTTATGAGTACATCACCATCAAATCCGCTCGTACATCACAGATCGAGACGTCATGTCAACGATCATCGCGCGAAAGCCATACAAGCATCACAAGTGACTGCGTCCGCGTTTGTACTTCACGGTTTTAAAACGCGATAACATTTTATTATTTTTGGTATTAGATTTACTAATGTGCTATTCAATTTGTTACAGTTATGGATCACAACGTTATGAGTACATCACCATCAAATCCGCTCGTACATCACAGATCGAGACGTCATGTCAACGATCATCGCGCGAAAGCCATACAAGCATCACAAGTGAGTGTTTTTTACTGCGTCCGCGTTTGTACTTCACGGTTTTAAAACGCGATAACATTTTATTATTTTGGTATTAGATTTACTAATGTGCTATTCAATTTGTTACAGTTATGGATCACAACGTTATGAGTACATCACCATCAAATCCGCTCGTACATCACAGATCGAGACGTCATGTCAACGATCATCGCGCGAAAGCCATACAAGCATCACAAGTGAGTGTTTTTTACTGCGTCCGCGTTTGTACTTCACGGTTTTAAAACGCGATAACATTTTATTATTTTTGGTATTAGATTTACTAATGTGCTATTCAATTTGTTACAGTTATGGATCACAACGTTATGAGTACATCACCATCAAATCCGCTCGTACATCACAGATCGAGACGTCATGTCAACGATCATCGCGCGAAAGCCATACAAGCATCACAAGTGAGTGTTTTTTACTGCGTCCGCGTTTGTACTTCACGGTTTTAAAACGCGATAACATTTTATTATTTTTGGTATTAGATTTACTAATGTGCTATTAAATTTGTTACAGTTATGGATCACAACGTTATGAGTACATCACCATCAAATCCGCTCGTACATCACAGATCGAGACGTCATGTCAACGATCATCGCGCGAAAGCCATACAAGCATCACAAGTGAGTGTTTTTTACTGCGTCCGCGTTTGTACTTCACGGTTTTAAAACGCGATAACATTTTATTATTTTTGGTATTAGATTTACTAATGTGCTATTCAATTTGTTACAGTTATGGATCACAACGTTATGAGTATCACCATCAAATCCGCTCGTACATCACAGATCGAGACGTCACGTCAACGATCATAAAGCATACAAGTGAGTGTTTTTACTGCGTCCGCGTTTGTACTTCACGGTTTTAAAACGCGATAACATTTTATTATTTTTGTATTAGATTTACTAATGTGCTATTCAATTTGTTACAGTTATGGATCACAACGTTATGAGTACATCACCATCAAATCCGCTCGTACATCACAGATCGAGACGTCATGTCAACGATCATCGCGCGAAAGCCATACAAGCATCACAAGTGAGTGTTTTTTACTGCGTCCGCGTTTGTACTTCACGGTTTTAAAACGCGATAACATTTTATTATTTTTGGTATTAGATTTACTAATGTGCTATTAAATTTGTTACAGTTATGGATCACAACGTTATGAGTACATCACCATCAAACCGCTATCATCACAGATCGAGACGTCATGTCAACGATCATCGCGCGAAAGCCATACAAGCATCACAAGTGAGTGTTTTTACTGCGTCCGCGTTTGTACTTCACGGTTTTAAAACGCGATAACATTTTATTATTTTGGTATTAGATTTACTAATGTGCTATTCAATTTGTTACAGTTATGGATCACAACGTTATGATCATCATCAAACTCGTACATCACAGATCGAGACGTCACGTCAACGATCATCGCGCGAAAGCCATACAAGCATCACAAGTGAGTGTTTTTACTGCGTCCGCGTTTGTACTTCACGGTTTTAAAACGCGATAACATTTTATTATTTTGGTATTAGATTTACTAATGTGCTATTCAATTTGTTACAGTTATGGATCACAACGTTATGAGTACATCACCATCAAATCCGCTCGTACATCACAGATCGAGACGTCATGTCAACGATCATCGCGCGAAAGCCATACAAGCATCACAAGTGAGTGTTTTTTACTGCGTCCGCGTTTGTACTTCACGGTTTTAAAACGCGATAACATTTTATTATTTTTGGTATTAGATTTACTAATGTGCTATTAAATTTGTTACAGTTATGGATCACAACGTTATGAGTACATCACCATCAAATCCGCTCGTACATCACAGATCGAGACGTCATGTCAACGATCATCGCGCGAAAGCCATACAAGCATCACAAGTGAGTGTTTTTTACTGCGTCCGCGTTTGTACTTTGTTTTAAAACGCGATAACATTTTATTATTTTGGTATTAGATTTACTAATGCCATTCGTCATATCGTCGACATCAAATCCGCTCGTACATGATCATGCGATCATCAATAAGTGAGTGTTTTTACTGCGTCCGCGTTTGTACTTCACGGTTTTAAAACGCGATAACATTTTATTATTTTGGTATTAGATTTACTAATGTGCTATTAAATTTGTTACAGTTATGGATCACAACGTTATGAGTACATCACCATCAAATCCGCTCGTACATCACAGATCGAGACGTCATGTCAACGATCATCGCGCGAAAGCCATACAAGCATCACAAGTGAGTGTTTTTACTGCGTCCGCGTTTGTACTTCACGGTTTTAAAACGCGATAACATTTTATTATTTTGGTATTAGATTTACTAATGTGCTATTCAATTTGTTACAGTTATGGATCACAACGTTATGAGGTATCACCATCAAATCCGCTCGTACATCACAGATCGAGACGTCATGTCAACGATCATCGCGCGAAAGCCATACAAGCATCACAAGTGAGTGTTTTACTGCGTCCGCGTTTGTACTTCACGGTTTTAAAACGCGATAACATTTTATTATTTTTGGTATTAGATTTACTAATGTGCTATTCAATTTGTTACAGTTATGGATCACAACGTTATGAGTACATCACCATCAAATCCGTACATCACAGATCGAGACGTCACGTCAACGATCATCGCGCGAAAGCCATACAAGCATCACAAGTGAGTGTTTTTACTGCGTCCGCGTTTGTACTTCACGGTTTTAAAACGCGATAACATTTTATTATTTTGGTATTAGATTTACTAATGTGCTATTAAATTTGTTACAGTTATGGATCACAACGTTATGAGTACATCACCATCAAATCCGCATCATCATCACAGATCGAGACGTCATGTCAACGATCATCGCGCGAAAGCCATACAAGCATCACAAGTGAGTGTTTTTACTGCGTCCGCGTTTGTACTTCACGGTTTTAAAACGCGATAACATTTTATTATTTTGGTATTAGATTTACTAATGTGCTATTCAATTTGTTACAGTTATGGATCACAACGTTATGAGTACATCACCATCAAATCCGCTCGTACATCACAGATCGAGACGTCATGTCAACGATCTCGCGAAAGCCATACAAGCATCACAAGTGAGTGTTTTTACTGCGTCCGCGTACTTCACGGTTTTAAAACGCGATAACATTTTATTATTTTTGGTATTAGATTTACTAATGTGCTATTCAATTTGTTACAGTTATGGATCACAACGTTATGAGTACATCAAATCCGCTCGTACATCACAGATCGAGACGTCATGTCAACGATCATCGCGCGAAAGCCACAAGCATCACAAGTGAGTGTTTTTACTGCCCGCGTTTGTACTTCACGGTTTTAAAACGCGATAACATTTTATTATTTTGGTATTAGATTTACTAATGTGCTATTCAATTTGTTACAGTTATGGATCACAACGTTATGAGTACATCACCATCAAATCCGCTCGTACATCACAGATCGAGACGTCATGTCAACGATCATCGCGCGAAAGCCATACAAGCATCACAAGTGAGTGTTTTACTGCGTCCGCGTTTGTACTTCACGGTTTTAAAACGCGATAACATTTTATTATTTTGGTATTAGATTTACTAATGTGCTATTCAATTTGTTACAGTTATGGATCACAACATGAGTACATCACCATCAAATCCGCTCGTACATCACAGATCGAGACGTCACGTCAACGATCATCGCGCGAAAGCCATACAAGCATCACAAGTGAGTGTTTTTACTGCGTCCGCGTTTGTACTTCACGGTTTTAAAACGCGATAACATTTTATTATTTTTGTATTAGATTTACTAATGTGCTATCAATTTGTTACAGTTATGGATCACAACGTTATGAGTACATCACCATCAATCCGCTCGTACATCACAGATCGAGACGTCACGTCAACGATCATCGCGCGAAAGCCATACAAGCATCACAAGTGAGTGTTTTTTACTGCGTCCGCGTTTGTACTTCACGGTTTTAAAACGCGATAACATTTTATTATTTTTGGTATTAGATTTACTAATGTGCTATTCAATTTGTTACAGTTATGGATCACAACGTTATGAGTACATCACCATCAAATCCGCTCGTACATCACAGATCGAGACGTCACGTCAACGATCATCGCGCGAAAGCCATACAAGCATCACAAGTGAGTGTTTTTTACTGCGTCCGCGTTTGTACTTCACGGTTTTAAAACGCGATAACATTTTATTATTTTTGGTATTAGATTTACTAATGTGCTATTAAATTTGTTACAGTTATGGATCACAACGTTATGAGTACATCACCATCAAATCCGCTCGTACATC
>BGZK01003457.1:0-25047 GCA_005406025.1 Eumeta japonica
CGTAGCGCGTTGCCCTCTTCAGCGTGCTTCAAGAACTAAAAGCAGCACAGAGTACTTATAAAAGCCCGTACCGCATCCTTTCCTTTGAGATGCGAAGGCTGCTATTTATGTCCGGGTATCAAAAAACAAACATCTATCATTCAATATGGTTTTATTGTTTTCAAAATATTCGCCATGATGATCGATGCACTTGCATCATACTTTTGCATACATTGTTTCGACCGACGATGTGACAGCTAGCATTGTCATGATAGTCGTTGTCGGTTGTTCTTTCTTATTCCTTTGAAGACTTCTGGCAAACAAATGGTCGTGTACCACTCGAATTCACGGTTTTACGATTCTCTAGCGGTACTATAATGACATGTCCATTTATACAAAAAGTAACCATTTCCTTCCAAAGTGCTTTTGACACGAATCACTTTTTATTTTTTTCATTGGGTTCGACTCATCTTGGAACTCCCACAGCGTTGACTGTTATTTAGTTTCGAAGTCATACGTAGCTTTAGACACACCATGATTGTATTTTTTATCGTTTTTACTAATGAACACGCGCCTGTTTTGATCAATACTCAAGTTGTAGGTACTTTAAATCACACTAACGTTCAGGGTATTTACATATCTTGAAGCTATTGTGCCATCTCAAACGAAATAGTATATACATATTTTAATTTGATCGTTGCGTGAAATTTAAAGCCGAAGACTACACGTTTTCAAATGAGATATATGTTTATTGCCTAGAATAGTGTATCAGGGTAAATGCAGGGTTTATGCTTTTATAAAATGGCTATAGGCTATGATTTACAGATGAATAGGCTAATAGGATATATGTCCTTAGCTGACTAGATAACCCTGAAATTGAAACAAAATTTCTTTGGGAAGGATTACTTTAAAAAATGTTGTTACTTCGAGAAAAATATTGTTTTGTATTATAAAATATATGAACTTTATCTCGACATCGCTTTCAAGAGCTGCCATCAAAACTCTGCGGGGGATTTGAATTCTTATCGCATTCGTAACATTTGACGCTTTGTTGACATGTGCCGCTATGATATAGCGCCATTACCACTGCAATGTCAGCACATTTTATGAATTTCTAGTATTATGGATGGGCGTATGAAAAAGACTATAGGTTTGTATTCTTTTGTTTGTTGTAACCATTTATATTATTATTCTATAATACCCCATTAATTAATCCATTAATCCTTCGTGCATTTTTCAATATCAAATTCTACCACCATTTTGCGCAGTGTGACTGCATATTACTCTACAATCTCCTGATGGTACGACAGAACAGAGAGGTTGAATCATAATGCCGCCTGGCTGTGGCGAATGTAGCGTCCATCGATGCACTGCGAACGCCCGAATATAAGCACTAAACCCTCAACGAATTCCAAAATAATAGTTTTGTCAAGACAAACCGCAGCGACGCAGCATGGCCGTCGCATCTATGTTTTCTTGGATTTAGTACCTAATCATTTCTATGTAATCTATCTATGTTCAGAATGGAATCGATTATACATCTTTTCGCAAATATTCGTAATCTCCTTCTTTTTAGAACAACTTTGCCAAAATAACTTTAACAAAATATATCATTGAAAATATCCTTTTAAATAATATATAGACACAGCCCTATTAAATTCTCGGCCAGACTTAAACGCAATTACCTTGCCGGGCGACCGCGCACCTCGCGACGCGTAGCGTGCTCGAGCACGTGACTAACTCGAATTCTGCGCTCGAGCTATGCGTTACATTATTTTTAATGAATTTATCTAGTCATCTACAAATGACACTTAATATTGTCAGCGATATTAAGGTCGCTGAACATATTATTACGTTTGTGTCTGATTTTCTACGTGTTCCACTTACCTCTAAACAAACAAGACAACTAAGGAAAATTATCGCTTAAACGATACGCACCACGCAATATTTCTTGCCGCCTCGCAGTTATTATTAACTGTCAAAATAAGTTTAACAGTAAAGTTTTAGAGCCGCAACAAATTCACCTTTGAAAACTCCCCAACAATAAATCATGTTTGTATATTCGATAGCAGGAAAGGCGTTGTTATTAAAGACTTCAATATTAATCACATACAATCACACAATTAGTTTCAAAAGTTAATATTATAAACGTAACACGTAACAAAATACCTAAACATCCTTAGAAGTTCAACGACCGACGCAGGCACGCGCTAGTCCCTTAGCTAGGGAGATGTAACGTCAAGTGCGAGCGCCAGCACAAGACTGACCACGCTTCTTGAACGCAAGCTAGATGGACACGGCCGGACACGACCTGTGAAGTCGCAAGGTTGAAACATCGTAAATTTTAAAGAATGCACTTAATTTTGTATGAGACAAGATAACAATATGAAAAATTTACAATATTACTGGAAAATATTCAAAATGTTTATTTAATGTTGTATTTGAACTTTGGTATCTTTGTAACGGTTGATCTGAGGAATTTTGTGCTCAGGAACTTTTGTAGAGCGTATAATTTTCTTCAAATCCCTTTTTTATTTCTTTCCGACCCACACCGAGATCAAAGTACAAACCCTGAACCCTACAACAAGTCTGAAATGTAAAGATGTGTGACGGTATCCCTTAGCAGTAGATTGATAAAAACTTATACGATAATAGAATTTTAACTTTCACTGTAAGAGGTTTAGAAAGGATATATCAGGTTTTAAATATTTTTGCATAAACTCATCTTTCAGGTTGTTCAGCGCTTCCTAGGCCTCACGTCACCATTCTATTATTATCATAAGTCAGTTAGGGATTGTTAAAATCGCGGAGTATTTCACATTATTAAGATGTAATGCAACAGGCCTATTGAAACAAAACGTTGACGTCGTCTCTTGAAAATTTGCCATTTAAATTAGAAAGGGTTAATCTTAATAATACGGAATCTAAATACGACGTATAGCTCCTAAGAAAGGTGCCCACAATCGCAACTCCTTTTGGATCTCGACCTGACGAGAATACTAATTGTCTTGAAGAAATCGGCTAAGTGCATTTCGGGCTACGCACAGTGTAGAGTTCCGTTGTTGGCCGTCACAATATGCGAACTTAGAAAAGGCTTTTGGTACTATGAATACTTTAATTAAGTTCACGATTTAATGCCTAACAGCTTCATCTAAGTAATTTTCAAAAGATTTTGTATGAAATTTTGCTTTCTATTTCTTCGAGTACATTTTATAAGTTGGTGGACTATTGCTTGCTAGCTTATAAAGCCTACTTGGCTGTGATAGTTTTCCTTATAAATTCGTTATATATACTATTGCTGAGAATTATTTCAAAATATCCAAAACAACCATTTAACTGACAGAAGGAGGAATTCTTGACTCGAGCAAAAACAGTATTTTAAAGCTTAATATTTAGCATACAGATCCTAAATCCAAAAATCAATTGCACAAACCTATCGTGTTTAGAATGAGCTATCCTGAGACACCCCATATCATAGTATAGACGAGAAAAAAGATTTCATTCACAGTTTACATGTCGGATAGATAACTAAAAAAAATCAAAGCAAAAATTAAATTTTACCACTTTGTCGGCGTTGTTAATATGTATACTCGTACCAAATTAAAGCATTCTAGTACTCTGATATGTTACTTGGTTTTTAGAAGCGTGAACAGAAAAACAAACGGACGGTCATGATAAAACTATAAAAGGTTCTTGTTGATTAAGAAACCCTAAAACATACGAGACCCGATTTTAAAATAGTCAAAATATAAAATAGCTAATGCGATTCAATATTAAATATATGTGGTATGTACACTTTACTATCATTGGCTTATAGACGTTAAAAAATCTTATTGTTAATGAGTTTTTGACTTTTAAAAATCTGCTACGTTTTTGAAAATAAAACGCCAACTATTAAAGATAGCGAGAATTAAAAAAATAAATGAAATTCGTGAAAATTTGCAATATGAATGACTTCCTTGGTCTTTATCTTTATTGTGTATAAGGATTGAGAAATTTACTTGAGGATTGAAATTAGAGAGGGGCACTTGGACAAACGGCTGCCAATCCAATTTTCGATGACAAATACATGGACGTAAAACAAATATTGTTTTGTAACTATTGATAAGAAAAATAGACGTAATTATGTAATAATAGCTTGATTGTTGTTATTACATAATTGTGGTATATAGTAATAAGTTATAACAAAACACTCAACATAGTTGTAATAAAGAGAAATACAAGTATTTATTGAAATATACTACGTAAACTCATATTCTACTGTTTTCTATCATTTAAAATGATATATTTTTATGAATAAAAAACTTTTCTACCATCGTCAAATATTAATCAGTTATAAAAAAAAAAATGGTATAGATTTTATTTAAATCAGTTACAGTAATTACGATCATAGTAGGCTTTTAACTGCTGACAAAGGCCTAGATTAATCAAATATTCCAATACTGTACACTCAACATTTTACCTGTAATTACATTTATTTTTTTACTTTTCTTTTTTTAAATAAGCGTAATTTTGATAAAGCACTTTGGTTTTGTCATGGTAAAACCGCATCTAATGTAATATAACAGCTCGTTAGTATTTTATAAAGGTATATTTTACTTGAGTTTGACAAAATATATTATTATAAAGGTATTTGTGTCTTAATTTTTCAGAAAGGCCGCTTTTTGGTATCGAGTGACATTAATTAAGAAGAAAATGTACAAGCGGCCTGAAGAGGGATGTCAAGGTGACGCACGCTTTTACTCAACAGCCTGTGTTCCCTCCTTCCGTGTGGCAACCGCTAGGTAAATTGTATTTTCTCCTTAACTCTTCGAGGAACATAATTATCTTGATTATTTTTTACATATAATACGTGGGATACATTGAATGTTTTATCTCCTGTCACAATGTCATACACGGCATTTGAACATCCATGATCGTACTTTAAAAATATTTCTTTATACCAATCGACTCTGATCCGTCTATGTTCGAGGGTGAGTTCGTGAGTTTTATAACTTTTAAATGTTGTAAAATTTTTGAACTTGGCTCATACCAATACCCAAATGTCTTCAAATTTTCTCATAGGGGATACGCTGGTTTTCTTCAATTAACTGCCAGTAGCTACATTTCTTTCAGTGAACGCAGTTGAGGCGAATCATCAATCTTTACGAATTTCATCATGGAGAGAATCACGGCCACGAACAAATTCTGCATACCATCGCCTTACAGTACTCACAGGAGTTGCTTTCCTCCCAAAAGCATTTTGAAGACTAGCAATTGCAGTCTTGTGAATACAGTGAACTTTAAAATCATAAAAATCATTGCCCTAAAATCTTTTCGCATTAATTCCATTTTGCTGCGGACGATGAACTTTGAACTTGTGTTAAAACAATTGACACGCGACTTCCCGTAAAAGATATTTTAACCAATGAATGAGTTTATTATGTTTTAAAAATATAACATTCTAAATTCAAACATTTATGAATGATCAGAGTGCAGAACTTTCAGTGTGCTCTGTGTGAAACAGTTGAGAGAAAAAATTGTGTACATTAAAGATACATATTGAGAAAAACTGCTCTGAAGGGCATTAAAGAAACAATGACAGCGTATGTTTTAATGGTTTTAGAATTTCTGTTTGTCTATGAATTTGTTCTCAAACGTTGCAAAAATTTCTTGAAAGAGTAAATGAAATTTAGTATGGTAATAGTTTAAACCTAGGATTAACAATTGATATGGATGACGCAAGTAGTACACGCTGTTCCGTTTGCATGGAATTGATATTTAAATACATATAATACTTCGAGAGCAGGACCAAGGTTGAGGTCATGGTGGACACAACGTTACAGTCAATATAAAAGATGTAGGAATTGATTCTATTTTCACGCGAGCAGAACTACGAGCGAAATCTAGTTAAAAATAAATTTGACACTCTGACATATTTAATATTTAGTATACAATTAGAGTTTTCTATTTTAAATATCTGTTTATTAATTTTCTTGACTCGATCCGATACTAAAACTTAACCACACCCTTACCTACTTGAACAATTTTTTCATGCTTCTTTTAATTTTTTGATACTCGTCAATAATGGCATGCATCAAGTTTGTTGGCTTTGGGTACCGAAAATTTGACCATTTCTTAATATATTCATAATTTGATCAGCATAAGGACAAAATGCCTTTTATGTAATTATACTTACAAATATATCATCTGTTTATTTTTGAAGTGAAACTTTCGTGATTTGAAACACGATGAAACGAAAATGAATCACGACAGAGACAAACACAAATATATAGGATTAAGCTAGCGAAGAATGAGATAAAGACATTGTAGCCTCCGCGCTCTCATCTACTATGCGTTATATTTTTATGTGCACCTGTACATTGCCAATTTAAATAGAAAACTGTACTTTAATATTTTTCTAATCAAAATTTCTTATTTCTCACTGCTCATTGACCTAATTTATGGCCTCATTAAAAGGTAAAATAACTTTTAAACTTAGTATGAAAATTATAAATTACCACAATTATTGTACTCCTAATAGTCTCATTCTCTTGTAGGTCACTTTTCTGAAATATCACTTCTACCGTGTGTGAATTACACACACAGGTTTTTAGACCTCTATTTTGATTAATATTTTCTTTACTTACAGAACCACATAGTGACGAAGTTACAGAAATAACTACCCTAGAGCCAGTGTTAAAGTATCACTCAACGACTTACAACTTCATTGGGAATCAGTTTGCTACAACTTTGCATTTATAGTTGTTTTATATTTTGCAAGTTCTGTATAGAGTTATTAACTCTACATATTTAAAAAATAAACATATTTTTATATACCTATTAAATAAACAAATATAAGTGTAATTTTAATAAAACCTATTTCTTCCAATTGATGTTGAAAATGTTTCACGCTGCCCTTGAAATTTATTTTCCTCAAATGGTTTGTAATGTCAACGAATATAAGTTGAAAAGACATCTAAATAATTAAGCAATGTCAATATATTTGTGTAAATAAAAGAAATCAATTACATATATCAATTGTGTTTTATATTTTGTATATGTGTATTAACACATAAGGACTTCAAATTTATAAATAGTTTCATGCCCATATGTATTATAAGACAACATTTCTCTGTCTATCCGTTTTTTTTTTTTCTGTACAGAAGAGTACGCAACATTAGCTTTATGGTCGAAATATTGTCATGATCACGCCTTTGCTATCCTAGAAAAGCTAACTGGTGAGCTAGTAACCCAAGTCAACACGAATTTGGTGCCTGAGTTCTGTATACCCAATTTTGATTTTTAATACCTAATCAATAAAAGGAATAATATTTCTGTCTCACAAAGTTTGTTTTTGTAGCTATCAGATGGAATTTTCAAATTTTGAACTAAATCGCTTTTCTTTCTTCAGTTATATATGAAAAGATAACCATTGATTTATTTACATCACTTTTAGTTACTAAAGACAGTTAAAACTTTATAAATACAAAAAGATAATAAACTTTTAAAAGTGGATATTTTTAGTATTTCATTTGTGTACAGATGAACTCCCAATCAACCCCAAATGTAATCTATCATCATGTTTTCAATGAAACATTGTATTGAACCTGATATTGCTGCTTGAAATCCATTACAGTTTGACGAAAGCGCTCCTCTTGCTCCTTTGAAAATGCTTCCAAGTTGTTTTAAATTGATCTAAGTGAGCATGTAACATATGTAGCTTTAGGGATATTCTGCAACCTGATTTTAAATGTATCGACTATTGAAATAAGATCTTTCTAATCTTCCGTTTTTATTATCGCCACGCCCGTTTTTCATATGCTTTCAATAACTAGGAATTTTCACATGCCAGTAATTTTTTATTCGTGGACCGACGAAAATACCAGCTTTAATATCAGTTTATGACAATTTAGAGAATTAGTAAAGTATTTCACTGTTTTAGCCGTGAAGCTAATATTTCGACTTTAATTTTAGGCAGGTTTAAATTTCTCACCAAGTCGTTAATTTCTGTTCAATTAGTAAGATATGGTTCTACTGAAGTTGATTTAACTACGAAGTCGCTACCTGCGCTATAGGTAGACTTTTGTGATAGGTGTGATGTTTCTTAAGCCCTGAAGTAGAAGGCCGAGGAAATTATTCACTTGGAGCCACTCCAATACTCGTAGTGAATAATTCCCTCTGCCTTCTCCTTCAGGGCTTAAGAAACATCACACTTGTCACGAAACGTTGATGGGAGATCTGGGTATAGAATGTTTTGGCATTCTTGCCAACCCGGCGCTACGTACATTAACTGTAGCAATCATTGAGGGTGATCAGTGGGCTCTCTCATATCTTGGTTCCTGCAAATTTCATACTTTTTATCCTGACTTCGAATAGGAGTTTAAAATGGGCTTGACAAAGTCTTTTAGACATTTTAACGCTCAGACACAAAACATATCGTGTCTCTAAAAAGTGCAAACCCACGCTGTGACTGCTTTGCCGCTTCCCGTTCCACATCCGAAATCCTCCGTACCCTCTTACTTATAAGAGCAGTCGTCCTTAAGCATTTGGTAAAATCGCATATTTTTATTTATTATCGTATAAAGTACAAAGCAAACTTTAATTGTTGTAAATTGAATTTTTGGTAATTTTTCGATGTAAACAATCGGACAATAGCCATTAAATAACAGACACAAAAAGTTTTTGTTTTGGTTGACTTGAATCTTCCCTGCAGAAGACTTAAATTTCTTAGAAGTCGGAGAAGATCGTATTTTCTAAGTCATAAACTGTAATTTTATTTCTGGATCGCAATTTCCGATCCGTTATAAATTCCAATCCATCCATTCCATTTCATTCCATTCCATTCCATACCATCCCATTCCATTCCACTGCTATCCATTCGGCTTCAGCTATAAAGCGCCTTCATCTGCATAACGATTTGTTCGACATTTTTTGCTATTTTTTCGGTCACTACCGTTGTTGGGCGACCTGAGCGAGGGTCATCTTTGGTGGATATTCTTCCACTTCGGCGCACCCATGAGCAACTGTAGAATACAGTGGAGCATTTGGTCCTAAACTATTCTGTAAGTCTTGATCAACTCGTTCTGCAATGAAATTTTCAAGCACAGATAGTTGCTTTCACGCGATTCAATTTTTCCATTTTCAACAACACGTTATGACAGACTGCAAATAAAAACTTCCATTAAAAAAAACTAAAGTTTCTAAATTCTATTCATTTTAAAAATCTAATCAACATTCCAGATTTATCAGCTAGTATTTAGTTTTTGGATGCAAAGTGTTTGTACCTCATTCTCACTTTACAGTGAACGCCTCTCGTAAATAGAAAATATATATTCTAATAAAATCTTTTGGGTTGCAAAATAAAATAACTCGAAAATCATTTTTAAATTTATTTTGTCGTTCATTTTATTAATTACTCGTTTTACTCGTAGAGAAAAGATTTGAAATAGATAGGAGGAGAAGAACGAGGAAGATCGAATGAGAGGTAAGGCGAAAGATATCAACAGAAAAGCAAGAGGTATTTAAATCGGGAATAGAATCAAGATCGAAAATTGTTATAGGACCTAGATTGAAGTTTTAATAAAGATAAATCTCGATCAACATGTTTTGTCTGCGCGGGAGAAGCTGTAGATAAAAGCTATATTTATAAATCTTATGCGCATACAAGCACATAAAACCTGCGCCTATAAAATATATCTATTCAATTTTTTGACATAGTTGGAGTAAATATCGAAGGCGTTGTAATATTGTTTAAACTCTAGAAAAGATTATTAACAATTTATAATCATTTCCTTTCCAAAGTGGAAAGTGACAGAAATATAAATATGTGATTACTCTTTCCTTCTATATGTTAATATATTGCACGATTGTGAACATATGCATATCGTATAGAGCAGTCCTTAAAAACAATTTAGCAAGGAAAAGCTAAAATTACAAAATCTTTGAATTTGATTTTTAGACACCATCAACAATACAAAACAATTAAAACTGTTCTAGAAAATCAATAGATACAGGTTTCAAGAAAAATCACTCTCATCGAATGCAATATCAGAAATGTGCAGTGCTGTGCGCGCATGTAAGACATTATCCATAGCCATTATCACGTTTTTCACCTTTGTGCTGTATCAAACAGTTTTGTGCCGTATGCCTACAAATAAGTCCGTAAATGCCTGTTCGCATGTACTGTTTTAAATCTGAGTTTTGCCCTAAACTGTTAACTCATTAATAGCAACAGTCTCTTGCGGGAGCACATCTTCCCAGTATATACTCACAATCACAATATCGATCTATATGCACGTAGCTAGTGATCGTTGTCTTTTGCTCCGAAACCGAAGCGTTGATCATTCGATAACCATTGTTCTCTTTCCTATAATTATTATTATCCCACCAGCGTTTGCTGTTTTATCATATTTGTCTTCCAACTTTGTAACAATGTAATACATTAAAATAAACTATTTTAATATATATTAAATATTTGTTTACTAGTCTTCTATGCATCTACGTATCGTTCATCCGACTGCAATGAAATTTAATGAATTGTGCCGGGTTAGTTTCTGACAAAAAAAAATATATTTTTTTTATTTAGAGCGAGACCGAGATCGAAACGAGAGTAGAACCGAAATCGAATTCGAGAGCAAGACCAGGATCGAGCTAACGATTGAAAAGTGAGCGCTCGATATAAACATGAAATTTATTCTACATGCACTCTGGCGAGTCCTAAAAGACATGTAATACGGTATATTTTACTTCGACAAATAGATGTCGTTAAAGACATTTGTTTTGAAAGACCTTAAGATTTAAACTGTACCTACCTAAGGTTATTGTTTTTGAAAACAACTTCAGCGGTATACCACTCGCTGTGGGGGCCCTTATTCACGTTAAGAACTTTTGCATTTCGTGAAGAAAACTTAAAAATACAAAATTTTCTTAGAAAATAGCTTTTATACTCTCGAATTATGGTAATAGAGCGTAAAGGGAATGTTGTACCTACTTACAGAATGTGACGTACGTACAAAATATTGTTACGAAATGGCCCTCTTGGAGGTCGCAGATTGAGGTTTAATGAAAGGAACCACGTAGAAAAGCAGAGTTGTATATTCAAATACAGAATCACAATAGATCGCTGCGGAACCAGTTTGTCATCGCAAGAATAAAACTCGTACTCCGGCACGCCGCACCTCTCTACTTAAGCTTAACTGGCCTCGAAAGCTCTCGAATCATACAGAAAAAATAAGGCGTGAACATGTCACGTTCGACACGAACAAATAAGATGTATTGCCTCTCTGAAATTACCCACAAAATAAATCCATTTAAAAATAAGATTTAAATAATCATCAAAGGCGCCGACTGACACTAAGTACGGGGCGAGGGGGCTTGTTTTTTACAAGAATTTCTTCTCGGATACATTTTTGAAGTGAAACTTCTTTATCGGCGTATGGGAAATTTTATAGCAATGTAACGTTTTTCTGTTACGCGCCATCTTTTATTTCTGGGTAACATTTTTCCGTTACGCGCCATATTTATTCAATGTTATTAATGTCATGTGGCATAAACATAATTGTTACTAAGGCCACCTGTCACATATACTTTCTGTCAACACCCTAGATCTATTTACAGTTTGTATATATTACATTTTCCTATTATCTAAGTTGAAACCTTTTCAACCGACATACATGAACTATATCTCACATTCTTTCATTGAGTGACTCGATTTATATGTAGCGTTCGATAATTTTCTACAATTCTATATGGCTTTATAACATCGCATTAATTGAAAGTTTTACCTATCACCCTTCTAGGTACATATACCATTACCAAGTCTCCTACATGAAACTCTGAACATTTCTATTTCTGAAACTCAGTAGTGACGTGAAAATAATATTTCAATTAAGTGATTAGCGAAAAATTTTTATAAAGTTATTGGCAAAAGAATAAAAGATATTCTAATTCCAGTGGATTTCTAACAGAAGTAAGTAATTAAACCTTTTTAATACATTCAACACGTGGGTGTGATTACGGTATTTATTTTTTAAGGTTATTTCAGGTTAACCTTAGTTTTGATTGTAAATATCAGTTAGTTAAGCCATTAATTACAAAAATATTTAATAACAATAATAGTAATAATTCTATTGTAATTAATGAAATGTTATAATCTTAGTAGCAGAAAGGTGAAATAATTGTATTATTTTTGTATCCATGTCTATGATAATAAAAGCCTTTTGCATAAACTTTATCTAATTTAGCTTTATTCAACCAATTTCTGGAAGTTGTAAATAGTAAATCATTTTCGAAAAAGATGTCATAAAAAGTTTTACTTCTTACGTTAATACACACTAATACACTTTTTTGTATAAAATCATTTTATATCTTTTATCAACAAAATCCATATAGATAAATTTGAAAATAAATCTTTTATCAAAATAAAAAAAACAAACAGTGCAATCGTTAAGATCGTTTGCGCGATATTCGTGGCATAATTTATATAAGAATCGATTGTTTAATGATATAGGAATATAAAGGAAAATACATTGTCTACCATAATTTTGTATATATAAAAGTACTATGTCAACTTTTACAATTTTGTGCATAATTTTTATTATATCTTAGAGATTTTCATTAATTCTGTCTGCATGAAAATGAGTTTTAGTTTAAAGAATAATTTCGGATATCTAAAATAAAATCATAAGTAGTATTTGATGGCTGCAACGTAATTGACTTTACTATTATTTTAACGTTTATTCAATTCTTGCTTTTAATCCCTTATAAGAATCTCCTTTATTGATTATAAAATTGAAATTAATTTAACATAATTTATGCATGATGTATAATATAAAAACAGCATACACAAGTCAACTTATGGGGATTTGCAGTAACATGTTCTACTTCGTAAATTCAAAGGACTATAAGGAATGTAGAAAACAGATGGCAGCATAAAATTACAGTAGCGATAAAGTGTGAATAAAAATAATTTTCCAGACTACAGCGCTGGATCCAGGTGTGGGGTCATACATGCACCCCTGGGCTGGATGTTTGTTTGACTATTGTATCGAATTGGAGCCAGTCTTGACTGAACCTCGTATATGCAACCTTCCTGTCTTGAAGACTGGATCCACTTTCACCAGACCTGTCATCCATAACTTAAAAATGTTGTTTCAAAAGTGAATATAAAATTAGGTTATTCGTTATATTACTTTTAGCCTAATTTAATAAAACATATAACATATGATTTAGGCTGAATAAGAATGATCGATAACAAGACCAAGATACAGCAGCCTGAAACTTTTCAAGTCGGTACATGCTTTCGATGTTAAAGAAAAGTTGACCACGAAAAGCAGAATTGTTGGTCAAAGAAAGATTTGAAATATACAAGGTTACTGGGAGACCGATAGAAACTTGTAAATATGTGATAGAAGAGGTCATTCGGCACTCATCATATGGTTATTATGCAGTGTTACCATTTTCAAAATATCGAGAATTTTAAATTTCTTTTATGATAATGTTATCTTGCTTCATTAAAAATATCATAAAAATATTACAGGTATTTAATCGATTATTTATATTTTCGAAATCCTAAATGTACGCATAAACTCAGAAAAATAAATATAATCAATATTATAAATTTCATATGGTGACTAAATGTGTACACTTATTTTATAAATTTAAGGATTGAAATTTATTTTCTATATATCAAGTGTTCATTACATTTAACAAATTTAATAATGATATTTCAATGTAAAGTAAATTTTTTGTGAAATACAAATTTGTTGGTAATCACATCTGGAAGAGCGAACAAATCGTCTCCCTCACACAGTCGCATTACAGTGTAGCGTCGCCGGTCAGTTTTAATTACTTGCTGTGTTTCGGTTCCGACAGTCAATTTGGACGCGACCATTGCTGCTTCATTGAACTTCCATTTCTGCTTCTCATTTGGACTAGTGATACTCTTACGCTTCTTACTGGTCTTGATGTGTGTACAGACAATGATTTCACTTCACTTCACTTCTATAATAATGGCAATCATATAGAGGACTGTATATTTCTGCCAGCTTCACGTACGTATGAAATAAAAGTAAGTCCTAGTTATGAAGTAAAAAAAGAAACTGATCGTTCGGAGTTGTTAAAACAAAAAGGGACACAAGGACGAAAAGCAAATAAAGATAGGGAAAAAAAGAAAAATGAAAATAAAAAAGAAAGGATAGAAAAGGCAGTGTATATACCTATAAACACAAACGATATATAAAGTAAATAATACACATATATAAGTAAATATTATATTGTGATTCTATTTACAATTTTATGTTATCAAGGCTAATGAATGAGATAAGGGAGGATAGGATTGATTTAGAGGCATAGAATAGGAGAGTAGGAATGTTAGTTGGGAGAGGGACACTAGAGTCTAGGAGAGAGTTAGGAGATGGTGGCGATCATGCAAAGGACAGGAAAGAAAAATGTGGTTTAAGTCCCGTCGTCCAGACCACATTCGCATACCGATGAGTCTCTGATGCAAAGTTTAGCTAAGTGTATTGGGATGGAGCCACTGCTCCACCCCAAGGATGAGACTTGGTCACTACCAAGTCTCATCCTGCAAATGGTTGATGTAGCTTGTTTGCTAAATTTGAATTTAAAAGACCAGGGCTTAGGAGGGATAAAGGGTTAAATATGGAAATAATGGACCCATATAGATTTTTTGGAAATTGACCAGTGATAAGTTCATGAACAAAGCAGCCATTTTTTAGACAGGGCAGTTAAATCATGGGAGTAATTAATATAGGGGATTTTATTTCCACAGGAGGTTGCGTCCTTCGCTACCAGGTCCACGTGTTCCTTTGCAGCGATACCCGAGTGGTCGGGAACCCAAGCCGCTGCAATCTGTAAACCTCTTTCATGGCATTGGTTATTTTTTTTCTTATTTCCATTATTAAGTGTTTCTGAGTTTTGGACTTGAAAGGGTTTGATTGGGGATTCGAGAGAACTACGGGAATTAGACAGTATGAGCGCGTGTGGCGTAAATTTAGTAGGGGTGTACTTAACGGCTTCCAAAATGGTACAACATTCGCTCGTAAACACCGAACTTTCGGGGGCATCTGACATCTGACTTTCTGAATT
Source organism: Eumeta japonica (assembly GCA_005406025.1). Taxonomy (NCBI): domain Eukaryota; kingdom Metazoa; phylum Arthropoda; class Insecta; order Lepidoptera; family Psychidae; genus Eumeta; species Eumeta japonica. The sequence goes on from BGZK01003457.1 coordinate 15,067, forward strand.
ATATTGTGGAAGTGGAATGTACTAACTCCGACGCATTCAGCTTCAGAGAGCTTAGAAGCGTCAGTGAAGATGGTGTGCCACCCAAACCACACGTTCTTTATTATGGAGCGGAAGTGGAGATCAGCACCGGGGTCGTCCTTTGAAATACCGAAGTCCAAAATAATTTTAGGTTGCGAGCTTATAGTTTTGAAAGAATAGTTAAAAGAGGTAATGTATTAATGGAATAAAAGTTAGCCCCTATGGCTTAAAGTCTCTCGAAGCTAAGAACAAGGCACGGAGTTTTCTTGAACCACCATGTGCGGTTCAAAAATTTAGACAGTGTGGATAACAAATGAATTAAGAGGTGGTTTGAAAACCGGAATGATTTGGATAGGAAGCGGTCAGATAAAAACTGTCGGCGAAGAGGAAGAGGTGGACTTGCGCATTCAACTTGGAGTGCGTTGATAGAGGAGGATTTCATACAACCCACGATTATCCGTAGAACTCTGGCCTGGACCAGGTTCAATCTCTTCAAAGAAATAACTTGATTGGGTCTAACGAGAATGATTCATAGTCCAGGTGGCTACGAGCAATTGCATTGTACAGGAGTTTAAGCAAATAGGGGTGACCACCCCACCATCTACTAGATAGGCATCTTAGGATGCTGATATTTTTCAACTTTTGTGACGACGTAGGTACAGTGATAAATTCGCGATAATTTGGAGTCAAGAAATAAACCAAGATACTTAATAGACTTTTTACAGAGAATCCTGACGCTCCCAGGATTATAGATACATCCGGCACCTTCCGTGAGAAAACAACCAGGTTACTTTTAGAGGCAGAGAGCTCTAATTCAAGAGAGTGAAGGTGCAACTGTAAAGCTTGCAAGGATTCAGACATTACTGAGGTAGCATTGAAGACGGAAGTGTCAGAAAACAATAGGAATAGGTCATCAGCACATTGAAGAATTTTGTATGGGGATATATAACACTCTAGGTCGGAAGTATATAGATTATATAAAAGCGGGCTCAGTACGGACCTTTGAAAGAGGCCCTCCACACCAGTCATGAGGCTTTACCTCACCACCGATACGAAGAAGAAGAATTCTTCTCTCTGAGAAAGTAGATTAAAGATAAAGTTACTCAGCCTCACTGGCATCTTCAGCTTATGTAGTTTGTTCCTGAGGATCGAAAGCTGTACATTATCATATGCAAAGGAGACATCAAGAAAAGCTGCTGTAACAGACATTCCTGGAAGAAGGATACACGAATATCTGAGGTTAATATGATGAGGCTGTCTATAGTGCTTCTACCCTTTCTAAATCCATACTGAGAATTTATTAAGAGGCCGCGGCTCTCGGCGATCCACTTCAATCGGTTCTCAACCAAGTGTTCAGCAATCTTTGCCAAAACAGAGGAGAGCAATCGGGAGATATGTAGTACAGGATCTAGTTCTTTTTGTTTTTTAAATATTGGGATTATAGTCTGTGTTTTCAGGTGAAAGGAACGTTACCTGTAATCCCAACCGTATTAACTATATCAGGTAAACAGAACCTGTCCAGAAGCGTTGATTAGGAAAGGTAAGGGATGCCATAAATGCCAGGGCTAAATCTTTCAGTGATGAGAGAACTAAATTCAACTCATATACTGAAAAGGGTGCATCTAGGCTGCTTGTGAGAGAGAAAGAGTAAGAATAAGGTTTTAAGGTTTTCATTTCCCTGGGAACAAATGAGGGCAAGATTATTCATGAACCGGACTATCGATTCTGAAGTGTTCAGGCACGGGAAATTGCCTCGTGAAAAGAACCGCGAAATTTACGAATTTGTTTTCAAACTGTGTGGGAAGAGACATCACGGAAATAGACTCACAGAAGCTGCGCCATCCTTCTAACTTCTTCCTGCAGAAGAAGCCGCCTGGGCTTGGCACGTATCTTAGAAACGTTGATAAAGTTTTCCTGGGACATGTTTCGACAGTACAGAATTTCAGCTTCTCTTCTCTGCAGCTCGTGTACATTCTTGGTCACACCAGGGACGGAATGCCACTACGGAGTGTTTCTTTAGTGGAAACATGTCATCAGCCACCGATATCATGGCTTGGGGTGAGAGTTGGCAGGGAGTTTGAAGCAGAATACTTTGTAAATCTATGGTCGAGTTGATCCTATAATCATTCCAATCAGCATCATTTCATTTGTAGTTTAATAGGGAATCATTATTTCAGGAAAGGCGTGAGAAAAGAAATTTGATAATGATCGGGAAATGATCGCTACCATAAGAATCCTGTAGGACTTCCCAGGACAGGAGTGAGGCTAGATCAAGAGTAGAAAGATAAGTCTAATCCACTGGAGCTCGAATTCGATCTAGTTCGACGCGTTGGGGTGCCATTGTTCAGGTGAAAAGATCGAGCATCCATTATATCAACCTAAGTCCTGCTAGCGAAATCGATGCCACCACCACACCAAAGGGTGTAATGACATTGAAGCCACCAAGCAGAATATAAGGTCTCATAAGGGTGGAAAGGATAGCTGCTAACTCATTTAGGATTAGTGGGGAAGGGATGTATAGGGACAGGACGGTAGTACCGTTATCTTCATGCAACTGACTGGAAGCCATCGCCATGGGTAGAGACATTCAGAATACATTCAACACGTGGGTGTGATTACGGTATTTATTTTTTAAGGTTATTTCAGGTTAAACTTAGTTTTTGATTGTAAATATCAGTGAGTTAAGCCATTAATTACAAAATATATAATAACGATAACAATAATAGTAATAATTCTATTATAATTAATGAAATGCTATAATCTTAGTAGAAGGTGAAATAATTGTATTATTTTGTATCCATGTCTATGATAATAAAAGCCTTTTATAAACTTTATCTAATTTAGCTTTATTCAACCAATTTCTGTGAAGTTGTAAATAGTAAATCATTTTCGAAAATGATGTCATAAAGAAGTTTCACTTCTTACGTGTCTACACTAATACACACACACACTTTTTTATAAGAGAATTAATTTGCTGTTCTATTTTTAATTTTCGAACGCAGTTAGTATTAACAATATAATTGGGGTCCTGACACTGAGCTTAGTTCTGGATAATACTTCGCAAGTGAAGTGAGACTAAACAACTTACAACTAAAATTATATTTTTATATAGAACATTTTGAATTGAGATGAGTTTTTAACTTAAATTGCACGCTCTGCCCTGAAAAGAACATAATAAGGCGACAGCTCTTAATGTTGTCACCGCATTGGAGATGGACGGAAGTTGACCAGCTCCCAACCTTCATTGAGGCAATGTGGAGAACTGAAGGTCTAAGCTCCTCAATTCGAAATTAAAAATCTTGACCGTATGCGGGTGATACAATCTGACACAACAAATTAAACGAGTTAAAATTTGATAGTTTCACTGGTAGCCATAAAAAATCATTAGTTACTCTTCGACTTCACAGTCACACTTGACCGTGATCGTCTCAAAGTCACGTCTTTGTTCTTTGAAAAATTGTTCGACATCGATTAATCGTTTTATGCTAGTTCGTCGATTTCCAGATACTTCTTTAATACGTCTCTAATATGAACTTAATTTGAACTGCGTGTGTAATTTTGTAATGCATCTTTTAGCGAGTTGTCTCATTCGCGTTCGCTCGTGTGCGCATGACAGAGCTGCGACTAAAGAAATTAATCCAAGTCGGTGGGTTTTATTCCGCAGCGATTGAGAGGTTTCATTGTCATACGTGTGAAGTAATCGGCCAAAATTACAAGCTGATTAATAATTGTTTTTAACACAAAATTAAACGAGTCTAATTGTAGTTGTCTCGGAGTGACAAGCAAGTCTTTAATGGAAATCGTCCATCAAAATTTGCGAAATTCATAGCCAACGTCCTAAATCGGTTTCGGTTTAAAGAAATTTATTTCTCAAAGAATACACATATACAATTCACTTATAGATAATATAAGTACTAAATTATTACAGTATTATAAAATGACCATGAAGTTTCCGAAAATTTTAGTATCTAGTTATACATAATAGTAGATACTAAAATTACGTCCTATGTTAAAGATATTTAATAAATGCAGTAGGACAGAACGAAAATTATGTTTAAATACAAGTTAAATACCACTTTTATACGAATATTTCAAATATCTTGCCTCATCGGTCGCTGTTGAAACATTTATTAAAAAAATATAAATAAATATATAAAAATATATTTGATAATTCAGAACGAAAAATATACATATTAACACCAAATGCCGAATATTCGACATGCGAACCCAAACACCTCAATGATTTCTTCCATTTTAATACAAAACGTTAAAGCTTAAATACGTTAGGAGTGATTATACTAACATTCAATTCAGTTTTCAAAGTAAACGAATCCAATAAAACTGTAGTAAGCACGAAACGTTTATTTTTCCACGTTCACTCGATTTACTCTAAAGAAAACCAATAAACGTGTCTTCCAAGCCCCCAATTTCTGGAGATCTAAGAAAACCTCGCGCGATCGTTTGATCCGACCCGACCGAGGAATTAATAAGCTATACGCGTACATTGCAAATATTGACTTCGCCCGTGCGGGTTTCAGGTCAGAAGCCCTGTAATAAACCGAGGTAAGTTAATTGTATATGTTCGCACCTTGTAATACCTACTACTGACATTGAATCACTAGTTCGTTTTGTATTGGGGCGGTTTTGTGCCTATCATACTCGTTCACCGTGAAAATTTGAATTTACTTCCAATTAAAAAAGAAATCTCAGTCTAAATTTAGTCTGAAGACTATAATTTAACTAGCGTGTACATCTGCAACGATGTCTGAATGTTTAATAATGCCTGACCGTACACAGCACTAGTGCTACATGGACTCAGTAGCTTTACGTTTTAATGAAATATGGAAAAAGTACTATAACTAAAGACACCTTACTTCATAACTAGCATTTGCATCTTCCTATGTGACTACGTCAAAGTGCATCATAGTTGTCTTTCACAACAACCAGCATGCGAGAACGCATCTGAAACATCTGGCTTGTGAAGAAAAAATCCAAATTTCCAAAAATATCATATTTATAGTAACAAATGTATACGTAGAGTTTAAGATGAAACTCGCGGCATAAACAATGGAAGTTGTGGCCCGCTATCGGAATACTGTTATTTCTGTGCGATGTGTCGAGAGAAAATACGCGCCTACTGGCACCTACTCGTAATAGAACCAACCAAACAAGTAGAAATAATTAGAATTGATTGATGTCTAATTGTAGAAATAATTAGACATCAAGATGTCTTCTTACAATCGACACTGAACGCAAACCTACGCTCCTAAGTAAAATAAACATTTAAATTCAATAAAATATAAGTTATTTTAAGGTTTTCTGTTTAAAAACGTTACTTTTTTATTTATCTCTTTATAAAGTTATCTTATCGTATGTTTTCTTTCAAATACTGAATCATATCTTAAGTAACTTAATTTTAAATCTATAATAATCATATAAACTCAGGCATGGTTTACTACCTTTATTGATGAATGTTATGTCACGTGAAGTAGATTCAATACTTCAATGCGTGGTCAATGCGTGGACCTTCAGACTGTCATTTTATTGTTTCAATTTACTATGTTACCAATGAGTTTTCGCGTATTTTACATGCGTACGATTTTACAGTAATCTATATATTTGTATAAATCTAACAAGACGATGAAATCTTTGAAAAATTGGCTATTTATTTGGGACAAGATGGCCAATTCTGGCAGAGAACTTAAAATTTTATTTTCCAAAATATGTTTATGTTCGTGTTAATTTCTTTGTATTTTTTCATTTTGCTTTTTTTTTTGAAATTCCTAGTTGCGCACCATTTGACTGTCACAGTTTTGGTTTGATCAATAAAGATTTTTATAAATAATCATAGTACATTTATCGAAGTTTTTTTTTATAAAACTGTGTATGAAGTCTTTCGTTTTGAGCAATAAAATATATTAACAACCTAATACTCACCCATTTTCTTTCAAGAAAAAGTTAAATTTTCATGATACGATTAGGTGGGCACACACATCAAAACAGTAGCTTTCAAGCTGATGTACACATTTACATAGTGCCAGTACACCGAGCGGGCTGACCCGTTGAACTAAATTGATTCAGAGTTGATAGATCATTCACTCTATGATTTACTATTTAGTCCGCGTACAGACGCGAACGAAGTTTGATAGGTGAGTTTTGGAAATACTACGATACCTAAAAATTTATAAATAACGAGAGATAACATAACGATTTTATTGAAATCAGAAATTATTGTACATGACATATGTATGTGAGCGTATGTCTGTGAATGATAATTCTTTTCAATTAGACATTTGCCTTGTCTTGGTGAATATAGTATTTCCGCGAAATAATACCGTATATTATACAATAGAACCTTCTGAATTATCTTACAGTTAATTTTAACTTCATAGTAAAAAAAAATGTCCAACATGACGCTTTCGTTTCGGTGTCTCGATCCGAAAATATATCAATCGAATTAATTCTTACTCAGGCTCAAAATACATGGTCAGTAATTTGTAATATCGGGTCAATATCGGATCTGCGACTAGATGTGGAAAAACTTTGACATCCTAATATTTAGCTTAATCGTCAATTATGACCGACAGACATATTTGTAGGCATATCGCCATATTGAAGCAGTACTTTATTTCAGTTCACTAATGAGGTGCATTTTTGTTTTAATGTTTTCTATGTCATCGTCGGCATACAAAAATATTAGTTCTGCTCTCTGAAAGTGCATTTGCTTCAAGTTTTATTCACGTCACCGCTGAGGCATCCCACGATCTTGCTCGGACCTTTAGCCATCCATGCTATCCCAGTGCGGGTCGGAGGCTGCTAACGAACCTCATCACCGATGTGATTAGAACTTTCGGAACCGATAGCTTAACGTGTTCTCCGAAGCATAAAGAGCGTGGTTTAATTTGACTTAAATTGATAAACACGTTATTAATTTGTCCATAGTCGGGCTCGAATCTCTCACCTTCTGGTCGGAATCCTCTAAACCACTGAGCGACCATCATTCTTGTGCAAGTGAACTTGTACTAATTCCAACTTTTTTACAAATATGTCTGGACTAATTACCACTTGAAGCACTTCTCTTTTATTAATGGATTTAATAAAAATCATGTGTTTAGTTCTATACGCGACACACGTAAAAACCTATACTTATTTAGCGTAAATATTAATATTAATTCATAGTGTAAAATATCAGTCTTTGCAAATTCAAGTACATAAATGTACTTCATTACGGCTAACGTATGTTTTCAACATATGCCTATCACATTATTGCATTGAAGGTTTAACTGCATTAAACACTAGGCTTATGTACGTAGAGCTTCTATCTTTTAACAGAACGACGGAGACACATGCGAGAATCAAACGAATCCACTTCGGTCCATGCGAGCTTGTAAACCACCAGGGAGTAGGTGGTCATCGTCATCCGTGGACATTTGCAACCTCGAAGGAGATATCAAGGCGTAGGCGGATTTTTGGGTTGCAATAGCTTATCTAACGGAGAGGAGATTGATGGAGGGGAATCGGGTAATGGAGGGGGAGTGAGTCACTGGAACTCTCACTCACTGAACGAATAAAACAGTGAAACCTGTCATGTCTCTATGCTATGAGTGTGAAACCTCGCAGGTCGGGCCGGCCTATGTTTGTGCTACAGCGAAATTAGTAACAGCATGACTCCATCACTCTAAAAATTTTACTTTGTGACTGTACATTAGATTAAGAATAGTATACGTCATTTGTCCAGCGCTTGGATAATATAAAACTGTAAGAAGATAATGATCATAATGGAAAAATGAACTCTCACTAATATTTTGAAAGGTGAACTTTAAGGTGCTCACAACTCGTGTCATATATTGAAAATCACTAAAGGTTTCTTCTCATGCAGCAAAAGAAGTATTGTTAACTTTAAAAAATCGTTGTTTTATGACATATGAGATAAAGTACATATTTTTTTATATATTTGATATTTTTTAGTATTTTAACGTAAGGTGTACCAACCTTTGCGCCCGCCTGTACGGATGCGCGTGCGCGCAGTTTACACGCAGCATGTGTGTTTACAGGGCGGGCCACGTGCTGGCGGCTAATTACACCGCCGTATTACTTAATCATATTGTAACGGGTTATTCGCGGAATGTTTGGCTGCAGATATCCGGTACGAGTGAATAACGATGTTTTTACTATAACGAAAATGAGGGTGGGCACGTGAGCTGAGGTATTTCAACTAACGGGTTTTTTATACGACAATAGGTACAGGTTTATTTTGGAGTATTAGTATACACAAAATGCACACCTTTATTGTTTTTTTGCTTTGTACTCCCACTTTTTTCTTTTTAGTTTGAGCCTTTTAATCTTTTTTGATAGATTGAAGAAGATAATATTTTTAACGCACGAAAATTTTCCTTAACAAAGAGAAATTCAAAAATCAGCAGTTAGACGACCTTGATTTACAACTCCTACCTCAGTAAATTGTAAATTTTCGTGAAATTAAGGAAGTTTTCAATCCGAGATGCGAAAATCGAGATTTCGTCACATGTCGACATTTCAAAATCTCTAGAAAATATTTCTGTGCATTTCCAGAGGGGTGTAACGAATCCATCAATTGGAGTCGATCTATATATAACATTAGAAAGGACTTGACTGAATTTACTGGTAGATTTCCTCATTTTGAATTTGACTAATCGATCACGCAGATTTTGAGAAATCTTAAAAAAAATTGATTGAATTTGAATGTTTTTATTATTTGTATACTATTTAACCCAAAAATTGAAAAATATGATCATTTGTATTACCAAGAAAATTGCGTTGAAGCGTTGAAGGCTGTATCTTCTCGAGTCATTAATTTCTTAGAGAGATATCGTTACCGAAAAAAAAATCATATAAATTGATTTTGGATATAATTAATTTAAGTAATATACAATAGATTTTTTAAAGATCAAATTTATAATAGAATTCGCTCAAAAAGTTGCATCTAATGTCACTTGACAAGTCTCGTTGAAATAAGTTGAATTGATCAAAAAATATCGTAAACAAAAAATTTCCAAAATAAATTAAAAAGTTCTAGATTTCTTGACTAATCTGTTTTTAAAATTAAAATCTCTCGTTTATTACATTTCGTGTCCGGTACCTCATTATCTTTGTCCTGCTTGGCTGTGACAACTTTCCGTAGTGAGTAACAATGTCGATACCATAATGTATTTCGTTTTGTAGATGGCGCCATTGTGCCTTTTTTAAATTTTGTAACAAGCGTTTACGCTAAAACGTTTTAGTTCGCACTTCGTGGTCGGCACAGGCTGTTGGCAACGTCCGGGACTGGCGGATTAATATTCCCTTTGAACCATGGGGCTGGTCAATTTTGACTTAAGTTGAAAACCCTCCGGCTAATTTTCTCGTGGTTAGAAAAAAAAAACACGGATCTTTCTAGTGCGAAGGCAACGCTTATAACCTTTGAGTTGTCACCGTCATTGTACCTCACCGTGCCGTAAATGAACTTATTTTGATAACTCTAATTTTATTGCAAAAGTCAATACGATCACTGAAAAATTATCTTATCTCCGAGAAAAGTTTTTAAATTTTAAATATAAAGCTGGTAACGTGTCATTGACGCAACCTTCGTCTAATTTTGCATATTTTTTTCTTAAAATAATAGGATATTCTCGTAGGGCTACACTGAATTATAAAATCGAACGAGGAAAAAAGTTAAATCTAATATACATATATATTTTTGTTTTGATAATATTAATACCAAATTAAATTTATTAAGTGCAGTTGCAACTTATAGTTGCGTGGTAGTTAAAATTTTATTTGTGTTTAATGTAAACAAAATGGTGAAACAAATCATGACTAACCGACGACAAGAAACTCCTGCATTTCTTTATGTACATTTTCGTATGCAATACGTACACTCTTTCGCAATTTGTAATTTTTAGTTTCCATACATTCACTGTGGTCTTAGTTTCTAGTTACATCAAA
>BGZK01003458.1:0-25010 GCA_005406025.1 Eumeta japonica
TTGATACCTTTTTGCAAACGGCGATTTCTTTCAACGATTTCGTGCAGTTCATATTATAATCATTAAACACCACACAAACTTACTACTCTATCATATTTATCATATACAATACATATTCTCCACACATCTTGAGCTTTCCTTCCGGTTGCTATTTACATCGATGTAATAACATTCCTCCATAAAACTGTAAAACTAATTATGTGGGATCTGCGGTTTCATATTTCTTTGAACTTTACTCCATGTGAGTTTATTTTCATGTATGAAGTACATTGGAAATGATATCGAGTGCCAACAAGAAATGGAGTCGTTCCGTTATGTTTTACGTCCTAGCAATATATTGGCACATCTCATACTAAATGCGTAAATCTAATACGATTCTTGCTAAAAATCATGTAGATAGAATCAAATTGGAGAAGCTTAGAAAGTCGTCGTCTTATAACTGCGAAACACTTAACTCAGATGTTAAATAATGTTTAGTCTGAGTTTTAAGTTAATGAATTTTAGTCTAGTTTTAACTGTCGACTACATACGTTTAGTACGTAGCACGCCGTAATTCGCCTGTGTTCGGGTATGCAATCAATTGCTTTTCGACCGCTCTTCAGACTGCTGGCGTCTGACGTAACACTGTTTGAAACATAACCAGAGTTGTATGTTATTTGCGTTTTCTTGGGGTAATAAATGATAAAACGGGTAAACGTGGGAGTTTAGGAACTTAGCAGATCAATGATTCGTTTGAAATCATGAAACAGGCAAAATTAAAATGAACAGGCGATTAACTTATATTAATTGTATTTAAGGTTTTTAAAGAAAAATTGAAACTAAATTATTTTTCATAAACTTTAGAAAGCTATTGTGTTACTTTAATGATTGCAAAAATAAATACCTAGTCGTTAACATCGAGGTATATTATTAATGATGACCAAATATGATATTTAGTTTGTATTCGGTATCTCGAAAGAGAGAAGATATTGTTTGCAGGAAGAAAGAGGCAGGAAGAAGAGTCTATGATGGCGTTCAATTGTCTTGCTTTTAAATCTCTACGTTTTGAGCAACATTGTATTTAATTTTACTGTCATATTGTTACATTATCACATATCAGCATTATCATATTTATGCTACATTTAAGATTCACCAAAAATGTAATATTTTAAGTAAATTTAAATATTTCAAGTTAAAATTTTGCCACTTGTTTTAGAAGTTTAGACGAGTTTAAAAAGAAAAAATAGAACTGTTTCATATGCAAGCTGTAACGTTTTATTTTTCAGATCTATGCTCTCGTCCTAACGAATACTACACATGCGGAAGCGCCTGTATGAACGAATGCGCCGCCTTGAAAACGCTCAACCTAATACTTTGTCCGGTCGTGAACATTAAATGTAACGACGGTTGTTACTGCGTCAAAGGGACTGCCAGAAACGCAAACGGCGTGTGCGTGCCGATAGCAGAATGTTAACGGATACGTCGTTAATGCATATTTTGATTAAATGGTTATTTACCTAGATGAATTAATCTTTTTTTAAAATACAAGTACTTAATATATTTTTCTACAATTTATGCAATGTTATACCGAATTCTAATTCGCTCTAAGTGGTTTCCGACGGAATTGCGGGATGCTAGATTAGGGGTTGGAGTGCAGCCCAGCTGAGCACTGTGGCATCTGGGGTGGGCGTGCATTGTAAAGATCTGAACTCAATTAGTTAGAGTTACATATTTAATAAAATATTACAAGACTAAAACATTAGGCACTTAAGACTATTAACTATAAAACTAGACTATTTCTATACGATATTATAGAACTAACGACGATAAATCAGGGTACAAAACCATGTTTGTCTTAAAAATTCGCATCGATACAAAACAATATCATTGCGTTCCATCAATATTTTTCGTTTGTCACATTTTTTTGTATCGGAATCGAATCCCTTTCAATATCTTCACCAAAGATTTTTGACTACAAAACAATCCACTATTTCGTAGTGATTTTACAAGTTTTTTTTAAATTTGGAATCTCTTCTCTTTGAAATAGTCATATATATGACCACGAATAGCATCAGCGTCAAAACTGTCAATTGCTGTCATTTGACAGGGCTGATGTTTTTTCTTAGGTGTAGACTTGTTCTGTTCCATGCCACTGCCAAACCTACTTTTGTATTTTGCCGTTGAAGCACTAACACCTAATGCAGCTGCAACAGCGATCTTTAACTGAGTCACTAATATAAGAGGTCCACCATTGGACTTTCCTTTTTCAAAGTATTCTTATAGTGGCAAAACTCTTTGTTTGACCTTTTAAGCACCTTACCTTTTAGCATTTTGCCAGTAATGAAGGACGAACGATACGCTCTTCACCAAACGTATGAATTCACAAGTAAATCAATACGAAAGAAACACTCAACTCGACGTGAAATGGATTAACACTAAGCGAAGAGAAAATGCAGTGACTACCACTGGCGTCTCGTTGTGTGACAACAAACGTCGCCGCCGCGTCCAGTGTTGCCGTTGCATAATTATCAAAATTACTAAAATGCCATAGGAATTGATAAAATATTAACAACATAAATTGTTAATTTTATATTTAAGATAAAGTAACTTTAACACCTATGAATGTTTATAAAACAATTCAAAATATTTAGCAAAAATTAATTCATATTTTATTTTGTTAAATCGACTAAAACTTCTTGAAGAATTAAATCGATTGATAAAAGAAATCGAATCGGTAATGCAATAGGGTGTCACTATGTGATTATTACTCGAGCTGTCAAACGTTAAATAAAGGGTTGGAAGGACTCTACATACTACAATCAGTATGTAAAGTCGTTCCGATCCAAAACTCGATTTTCAAATCATTTGTTAAAATACAAACATATATTAAAAAGTAAAAATAGACGCCTTAGATATTAATACTTACTATAAATGAGAGTAAAAATTTAGACTATTTCATTAAAAATCGTTTGAAGAAACGATTTATAATTTTAAATTGAAATAACATTGAAACTTAAAGTTGAGAAATGCAATTATTATTACACGATGAGAAAGAAAAATTTCTTGTCAAGTGCAGCTGTTTTTGCACATTTTTAATTCATTACACAATTAGATAAATAAAATAACGAAGTAAAACATACGCTCGTCATTTCATGCCAAGGGAATGAGGATGCTACTTTTTTCAAAGCCCTCAGTTTGGCTCTGCAATATCTGTAAATAACATTTCTCCATTTTTTAATAATATTATTACATTTATAGTCTTACACAATAGATCATAGCCGACTGACACTTATTTATCGCGTCAAAATCAAAAAATAAAATATAGAATTGCCAATCACGAATATTAATTAGTTTCTTTTTTAAATTGTAAGGGAAATAATTTTTATGACAAATTATAATCTCTTATAAACTTAACAAAACTTAAAACGTTAAATACATTAAATTATCGGTACTTAGGATATTTTAACCGCCTTCAATAAAAGAAGGAGGTTCTCAAATCATCATAATATACATATATCACTTCTTTGTTTATGAACCAATTTGAATCATTTCTTTTGCATTAGGTTAGATAGTTCCATGGTGATCTCATTTCAATTTCACTGGTATTGGACCTCAGACTTACATACACCAGAAAACTCCCCAAACTAAAAGAATTCCAGTACAATTGATATTCTTCTAAATTTTTCATGGTCTCGAAACAAGATCTTTACTTAATTAAGGTCATGGACGAACTGGACTGGACATGGAGTATGAAGATGTACAACTGAACTCCTTAACAATAAACAGCACGAAGGTGCAGATTGAATTAAAATGAATCGTATCCTCATAAATCATACACCAGAAGACTGCGAAGCCACGAGGGTTTCCTCCTACGACGGAACTCTTCAACAGTGAACAGCACATATTTAAAACTTTAAATACGGACTGTTATGATGATGGATCATGTCATTATACCCCAAAGAACGATTGAGCATAGACTTGAAACTTTGACCGGGGGCTGTACTGACAAAGCATAATATGTTTGTACATCAAAGAGTGATTCAGCCGTGATGATTTCCCTCCGCAATCAAATTCTTGGTGAACAGCATATACTTGAAATTTTCACACAAGCTGCTCTAACGATGGGTAGTGTCCTTATAGACCAGTTAACGATGCAGTTGTGTAAGTTTCTTCCTACAACGTAATTCTTCAACAACGAACAGCATAATCTTAAATCTTTGCATACAGGCTATTCTGGTAACGGATAGTGTTCCTGTATACCAAACAACGATGCAGCCGTTAAGGTTTCCTGCTATGATGGACCTTTTCAACAGTAAACAGTATTAATGTGAATTTTTTTGTACAGACTGTCCTAATGTTTTATCGTGTTCTTATACACAGGGAATAATACGACCGCGAGGGTTTTCTTCTCCGCTGTAACTCTTCAACGGTGAACAGCATATATTTGGAACATTACATACAGGCTGTTCCAGTGATGGATCGTTTACTCATATACCGGAAGATGATGAATCGTGTTCTCGTATACCAGAAAACGATACAGTTGTGAGAGTTACCTCCTAGGATAAAACACTTTAACGATGACGTAAATAAATATTAATAATTTGAACAAATGTACGTACTTTCTTTCAGTAATATAAAAGATACGTACATTCTAGATATATATATATAAATTAAGATAATTGTTAATGTTATAACATAAGTAAATGCAAGAGCATAAGTTACTTGAATTATGAAATTAACTTTTCTAGGCAATCTTAAATTAATAAAATAATTAGTCGGTGTTACTTAAAGCAAAGCAAATTTAGAATACAAAATAAAGAAACCGAAGAATACAAAAGTTAGCCAGAAAAAAAATGTTGAATATGTAAACAAAATATTGAATCGAAACTAAAGCACTGAGTTAAAATATTGATACAACACCACGTCTGGCTTGTCTATAACTGACACCGACTACAAAAGCAATTAATTATTTCATTATTTCAAGATTTTTAAGGCAGTTATATTTTTTGAAAATCTTTTATTAATGTTCTTGCAATCAATGCGTATCAAAAATTAGATTGATTTCGTCGATTATGGGAAAAGTGAACATTTTATTATTGACGTACTACTAAGGTAACATGTGATTATATTACACTCGTAGAAATAATTCAAATTGAAATTTAAATAAACTCAAAACTAAATACTTTTAAAACATATAATTTAATATAATTCAAAAAACATATTAGACTACAAAATTAATGACATTGTAGGTACCTAGTGAGCCTACGTCAGTACGTTAATGTTATTATAAGAAAAGACGAGAATGCAAATGATAAAGTTGTAATATAGACAAACATAATTTTTACCCTTAATTTGTAATAGACCGCGATTCAAAATTAAATAAAAACTACACAAAATATAAAGTTTTGCGAAACCGACAGGCGTCGTCGAGTGATCGCGCGACACACGCATCACGCCGTGTAGCTCGCGGGGAACTAGTTATGCGTCGACGCAGTGAATGCGCTCGAGAAGCCGTTCGTAGATAAGTTTCCCTGTGCGAACACGGCGTTACTAAATGTCGCTACAATGCTCCCTGCCGAGACCGTGGCTACGGGCGATAGTAATCTAGGAATCGCACACTCGTCCACTTTTGCTCCGGTTATGGTACTTCTATCATCTCGTCCCGTGCGAGTCCGGGACGGAATCATCAGACTTGTGTGTGTGTCTCAGGATTTTCATCCAGAATTCGTCTAACTACAAATATGTGATCGTCCGTCGATCTGTACCTCATAAAGGCCGCTTGATAATTTGATAATCGAAGCCCATAGCTTCGATTTCTTCATCAAAATGTTTTAAGAGGTAAGTGGCATAAATTCTGTAGCCTGCGTTGCAGATTGATATCTTTCTGTAGTCGTTCACGGACTGTGGTCTAGCTTTCTTGGGCATTGGAATTTGAATTATCTCCACCGATTCTTGCGGAAAAGAGTTGCTTTCACACAGTGGCGGATTTACCAGCAGGCTGAGTGGGCCGAAGCCTAGGGCGGCAAATTACGCTCATAGTTTTTTTTTATTTACAAATAAAAAAAACGAGTTTCGAAAACTTGACAGAAATTCCAATATTTAACAAAATTGAAATATAGTCTCCTATATATAGTGCTAAATGCTAAAAATTCAACGTCTCTACATGAAAAATTGTTATACGCTTTGTAAAATTTACTTTAATGATCGTGAATTTTTAGAACATCGCAACAGCGATTCGATATTATAATTGAAATTTACTCATTTCTCCGTATTTTCACTTCACTGATAATTATTACAATTTTTTATCCATGTTCCTAAATATTATGAAATTCGCTTACGCAATTCAATTTTCGTATAATATCGATAGTCCAATCAGCAAATTGTCTAATTCAATTTAAAAAAAATCTTTTTTCAAGCGTAAAAGATACGGACGAAAATCGATTATTTTTTTCTAAATGAAAAACTAGTTCAATATTTCATAAAGATATATATAGTCTTTTGGTTTAAATTAATTAAATCACTGATATTTGGACGACTGCGAGTTGACAAAAATCTCAAGAATTCTGATATGAAACCAGTGGCGGCGCTACACCACTCGTGGACGTCGGCGACATCAGGTTTGCGAGGCCTCTTTTTAATAACTTGTAGGCAAAACTTTTTGCGAGGCCTCTTTTTAATAACTTGTAGGCAAAACTTTTTTGTTTGCGAGGCCCCTTCAGGCGCGAGGCCGTCGGCGGTCGCCGACGTCGCCGACGCCTAGCGCCAGCACTGCATGAAACCTTAGTTCAATGAAACTAACCATACGTTAAAAGTTAATGTAACGAGGATGATGGAGTACAAATTATAAAGTTAGAATTTTATTGATAGAAAACTTGACATGATTGTGTACTAAAGTATCAAAATTCAGAGGCGGCAAAAGTTGATTAGCCTACAGGCGGCAAATCTGTAAATCCGCTATGCTATTCTGATAATTTTTGTGACTTGATTCACAAATACTTCTGGCGCATGCTGGTATAATTCAATAAACATTTGATCCGGACCCGGTAGTGTGCCTTTTTTCATTTGTTTGATGATGTTGCAGATGTCGTCGATAAACGGTGATTGAATTGCCTTTTTGTCATTTTGTGAAATTCTGAAATCTGGGCCTTTGCTTTGTGCAGTTCGTGAATGCAAGTAGATATCGGTATAAACCGTTTTGGCTGTTTACTTCCAGTCTGCTTCTTGAAACTTTCTAAGAAATTCATATGTCATTTTCATTCGTTGAGATCTGCGAACTCTGTGCATCTGTGAATAGAAGTGTTGGCATTTCTCTTCATCCTCTTTTTCTTGTAGGTCCAGTAGTTCTTTCTTGGCGTCCTTAAAGTTCTGTAACACGGCGGGATCTTTTATTCATGTTTTTTTCTTTTTTATTTATAAATATGTATATAGTTCGGAGATAAGCATCATGTATAAGCGAACTCTGACAATTCTAATGTACACAGGAATGCCTGATCAGAGTTGATGTGCGGCGGCGGCGCGCGGGCAGTTCAGGCGTGGACGAAAGCGACACGCACTTGAGCGCGCGTGCATATCAAAATTGTTGGTTCGATCAGACAGACTGACAATGTATTTAAACATGGAAAATACTTTATATAAATTTAATTTAATGACCATAATTATAAATATCGCAAATGTCGGTTAGGTCTTTGTACACATTATTAAGAAATTTGGTAAAACCAAATGTGAATGCCTTAAGCGCCCGTGACATACGTATGTTATTTAAATTGGAGGTTAATGAGAATATATGAGCTATTCACCGAAAATCCTTTTTTGAAGTTCTTCAAAACTTTCCCGAAGTCACTAATTAAAATTATCACACAATAATTGTTGTTAATGTAAACGTATAACTAATTACATTAAAAATAACTTTGGAATTAATTAGAAGTTTGAAAGTAATTAAAAATAAATAAAAAAAACAAATTCTAGGACAGATTGGAACCCGGGCACCCTGCGCGCGCGACTTAAAGCTAAACAGTTAAACTTAATCGTACAGTTGATCCTCGGTCGTAAATAGTTGTTTTATTTTTGATATTACTACCGCCATCTGTTGGCAATTACAAAAATATAAAACATTCATTTGAATCTCCATTTCAGATATTTAAGCGAAATGTCAATCAAAACATGAATAACTGCGAGTTAAAAAATTCAAATACAGCTAATCGGTACTATGTCAAGCTATGATTTTCAATACAGTTATTCCCAATCGATTAGTGATGAGATTGAAAAAGAAATTAAGTTTAAAAGTTAAATAGTTTTTTAGTTATTGTGATTACACGGTATTTACAGACGACAATAGAAGCATACCTACGCCCGCGCTTAAGGCATGCAATACGTTACCGTACTTTATAAGACTGTAAATATTATATTTATTTGTTATATTCGGCATATTTATTTCGTCTGAGGAACCATAAGCAAAGGAATCAGCAGATACAACTCACGATTCGACTCGAGGTCCTGACTATGTTCCGACATGTATATTTCAATTAATAAATATATTTTGTGACAAAAATTAAAATATGTGTAATAAAAATGCCTCTTAATCATTTAATTAAGAGGCATTTTTAAAAATTAAATTTTACCCAAGTATTCGCCACAACAATATGATGTGCATCGTTTGCTTTAACTTGTTGAGCGCTACTAAATTTTGAGTCATCAATAGTGACAAGGAAACTGTGAATATGTCTAAAGAGGAATTGGAAAGAAAAATAAAGTGTCGAAAAAATAGGCGACGGTGATCACCTACTCTCTTTTGGCTCGTATGCTCCTTTGACCCTTAAAGATGTCATAAAAAGTCATATTCACTGCAAAACCGACTGTACGTCGTCCGACACACGCTTAGTAGTTTTTTATTTTTATTTTAAGCCATATTCGAAAGGCAAACGAACAGGCGAGCCATCAGAGAGTAGATAGTCATCGCCGCTCATGGACACTCGCAACTCAATAGAAGTGACCGGTGCATTGCCGACGTCTAGGACGTGAATAGGATACCTAATGGATCTAATGGAGGGAAAGGGAAGTGGATCACCGGAATTCTCTCTCGCTAGACGAAACACAACAGCGGAAACTGCTACTTAACGTGCGTATCAGGATACGGTACGATGATGAAATGAGAAAGTGATATTTCACCAGTCGAACCAGTCCATTTTTGCAATTCTTCCTGTAATTTTCGAGTACACTTTTTCTTATACTTCAAACTATCAAATAATTTTAATAAATTGAGCGATTTCCTCTAACGATTTTCCTCTTGCATCGGTTAAACATAAAACAATACCCAACGATGATGACCCCGTAAGCACACGCTTAAAAATAACTGGAAACGGGCGAGACCGCGTTTATTACGTCAAACGATTCTAAACACTTTTCCTCATTCAGAACGAAACACATGCATACTGTTGCTGTACACAATTTTTTTTTGTATTTTTGTGAAAAACCTTTCTTAAAAAACAAATAAGAATAGATTTTACTATCAATACAACTGCCTTTTTAAACTTGCCGAAAAAGCAATGTCTTTTAAAACGTCACGTCTACTACCCGAACAAGTACACAAACATAAGTTACCTTTTTATCGAAATCGCCAATTCTCTTATATAGACGCGGTTCTAACCATTTAAAATTTAAAGAAAGCAAATGCGGGAAATAAGGTAAATGGAGTATTGCTTGTTATGAATAGTGGATGTTTTTTACAAGCGTATTTGACTATTCATAATGGAATTCACTGATCCCTACACTTGTATAGTGAAATAGAACTAGAATCAATGCAATGGAATTGTGGTTCCAGCATAGTATGCGTGGAGTGCCTTTAAAATATAGATATGTGCAAGGAATAATGATGTCAAAAATGATGTCGTTGGAAAGAAGATGCAGTGAGAGTAGAAAAAGTATGCTACGGTGGCTTGGCCATCTAGAAAGAATTTATGAAAGTAGGTGGATAAAACAAATTTATACAGCGAATGAAAGGATTGCCCTAAAAAATCTTGTGTAGAGCATATTGATGGCATATTTAAGAAGAGATAATTTTTAAGTATCCATAACCGACATGCTTGCATCACTAATGATTGATATCAGTGAAGCGGGAGGCGTGCTCAAAGATCGTACCATGTAGAGATCTGTGGCCTCTGCCTACCTTTCTAGGAAATAAGTGAGTCTATATATATATCGTATATAAATTATGAATTAAATATAGTACCTATTTGACTTACAAAGAATCAATAACAAAATATAATAAAAAATACTATGCTGGAAGATAAAATTGCATCGATTAACGGTGGCAATGACGTCAACAGATAATATAAAAACACTCCTAAGGTCCTAAAATCAACATTTTCTTTTTGACTTTTGCACTGTTAACATTCACAATCTATAGCAACTCGAGACAAGATGAGGTATTTAATGCTACTCATAATTTTCTCCATCTGTTACGCGCACAGGCTACCCGAAGCTATAGGTATGTTTAGCAGTTATAAGCATTTTCCTATCTGTGGTATTTACTTTTAGTATCAAATTTGTTACTTTTGCTTAAATTCCATAGTATTGTATTTATATTCTGTTGTAAAGCATAATTATATATTCTTCATTTTGGTTAATATCGTAATGACTCTATTGAATGAAACTGTACTGATGTAAAGTAATTTATATTGAAATAAACTTTAACAAATTCTCTGAATTGTGAACATTCCGTGTTCTGGAGGTTGAAAATTAACATGATCCAAATAACATTTTTTAACGTTAAGGAAACTAAATTTGACACTAAAGAATTGTTACAGTTACTGAATCAAACAATTTATTGAGTATGTAAAAATAACTCAAAGGTTTACTCATAAACAATTTTGGTATTGCAGAATAAATGTAGCTACTTAAAAACATGTTTTGTGGTGACTATTTCGACAAACAAATGTTATTAATTTTTGTATTTAAAATTCCTATTTAATTTACATTCTACTAGTACAAGAAGTAAAATCATAAAATTAATATACACATCTATTGTTTCTATTCCGGTATCACGACATACAATATCTTAACATAGAAAACGACAAACAATATCTTAACGACACGACAAACAATATCTTAACATAGAAAAAAAATATTGAATTTGCAACGAATATGTCACGGAACAACCTTGATCAACCAAACGAACAAAATAATGCAAAGGAATTCCCGGTGACTCTAGCAGGTTGTTGTTGCTCTATAGAACTGTTTTTATTTTGTATTTTTATTTAATCCAAAACTGAATGCCATGAATGATAATTAATTATCTTAACACATTTTCATCAGGTATTATTTTTTCAATCGGTTTAGTTACGATCTCAAATCAGACTGCAAACGTTTCAATTTCTTGTCTATTTAAACAGACATTCCGAACAATGAAAGCTTAACCTAGTATGATATTAACTGATGTAACTAACGCTTTTCCTAGTTTATCTTATAAACATAATCCTTAAAGATATTTTATATTTCTATATTGTTTTTATTTCACTATCTTAAATTGGGGCAAATTCCTAATTTAATGAGAAGTGTTAAATTTATCGGAATATTTCAATGCAACAGTATTGATTAAGTAGACCAACTTTTGCGTATAGGTAGCAAAATATTTTCACTAAATATAAAAATCGCAAGTTCAAAGAATTACTTTACCACTCAAAAATGCAAGCCCTTATGATAACTCCCTTAAGTTTTAGTTATTATAGTCTGCAGTGTTATAGTTGTTTAAATCGGTAGGTATAGTCAGATTCAGTCTCATAATAATATATGCTTCTCTATAATCGATATATACAGTTCACTCTCGAACCACGGAATATGTATGCTAGCGCGGCAATTGTTCGTTCAACACCATCTGAGATTGTCTTGTACGGCTGGCGGCATATGGCGACAGGGATACGTCATCGTTTTGCACATTTTCAATACGGAGCGGGCCTTTTAAATAATTTTATACTTAAAACAGTTAGATTAGAAGAAGTATACCAGTACCATCAATGCCTTACTTAATAATTACTGCTTTACGTAAGTTATACATCATATTTTTTATTTAAAATAAAATTATAGAATCTTAATAAGTATCGCAAAATTAGGCATTTTCTTAAATTCGTACAAATCTTCGCACAGAAGTTTTTGATACTATTGTTTGTATCTTTTAAATTGTATATCTCAATACTCGACGATCATACTTTCTAATTTTCCTTCTGTTTGAATAAACTGTGCGTTGGGATAATTATTGGGCGACTTCGTGATTTGTGCTAAAATCATTAAAAGAGACGAGCATTCTCAGAATGCTGATATTTAATAAACTTAATAAAATTCAAATACAAAACAACTTCATTTTACTGTGGTTGTCATTCGATCGACATTGTCATTCGACTTCATACGCATATTTGGGCGAACAAAAGAGGTGATGCAATTTCACTTCCCAGATTGTCCGTTTATTGTAATGTGAGTAGTACTTTAGGTGCAAAGAATCGCAAATCCGCGATAGATTTTATGATGTTGGGGGATAGACCTGCAGTTGTAGTGGGACGTTCGGGCATTGTAAAAGCCGGCTAATGTTTACAATCAGATAGAATCGTCTCTATATATTTTTTACTGTTATGGTAACCCATGCGAGAAACCTAATATTAAAAGAAATTAGTGGGAAAACTAAAAAATATGTGGAAAATCCACAAGTGCACGCCTTCACAAGACCCCTCTAACTTTAAATAGAAAATAAATTATGTTATTGACTTGTAAACGTAAACGGAGAACAAAATCATTATTAATCACAAAAGCTGATAAAAAAACAACAACCAAATATATCTGTAAACTGTTTAGGGTGAGGTTAACAAGTGCCGGTATTACAATACTTGTGACTGTGACTACAACTCAAGTGACTGTTTTATTGGCACTGCCACTGTTACGTGCGTATAATATTAAATTAATACTAATATAATATTTATAAACAACCACATAAATTGTGTTAATAATATACAATACCAAAATTATTCATTGTGATTTTAAAGCTAATAAAAAATGGTACCGTATACGTGTAGTTTTTTTGGCCCTCATCTTGAATTCATACGGGATCCCCAAACAGCCGACAATCCCACGTATACGAAATTTTGTTTATTATTTTTTTCATCAAAGAAAATAAATGTTTTTGAAGTCACAATAATAATTTTCTTGACATACGTGTACTCATACTATCTTATAAGTGCAATATGAATATAATAGAAGCAAATTAATTTCACGAAATCGCTTAACCTTGACAAACCGAGGGTAAAGCACCACCGCAAAGCTTCGCATTGTGAGGTACGCAAGAAATTTCAACATCCCCTAGTGAAATTGCTTGCACAAAAAAATATGCACTCACATCGTGATTATCTTGGTGCAAAAGCACTGATGTAGAGAAATTTATATTTTTAAAGAAGATTACTTGTTTACAAAAAACCGAAAGTCGTAGATTTCTTTTTTATAGCACATTCGAGGAAAAACAAACAGGCGAGCCACCATAGAGTATATAGTCACCGCCGCCCATGGACACTAGTAATCACAGATAAGTTATCGGTGTGTTGTCGGCCTCTTGGGGAGGAATAGGATATCTAAAGGAGGGAAATCGAGCCAAAGGAGAGTGGGGAGTGAAAATTAGTTAAAATGAAATAATATTTAAGTGTATTAATACTTATCCCTAAAACATGAAATCTATTTTCTTCCAGCTAATATTGAATGCTACAAGGAGCACGAAGTAGGGAAATGCGTGTTCGATTGTCCTCCCGAACCCAGTTGTAAGAACAGAAGGATTGATGTCTTTTGCCTCCAAACTGAGGACATGAAGTGCAGGGACAGATGCGTCTGCAAGGACAACTATTACAGGAACGACATCGGTGAATGTGTCACGGAAGAACAATGCGGTTAGCTGTTATTGCACTTTTCTACGAATCCTTTCTTTCTGTCGCAACATATGATATGACGTCAGACTGTGTATGTGTTTGTGCTTATAACTCGAGACGAAATTATTATTAATTTAGTGGAGTGTCTTCAGTCGTAAAATGGGATAGATCTCGAATGAAAACATCAGTGAATAAATTTTCATGACGTTTGTTGTATTGTACCGCTAAAAGCCAACACTGAATTATATTTATGATTAAAAATTACCGATATTTGAAAATATAATTCTTTGTTGAAATAATAGGAAAATCTATGTAATTAGGTTTACGATATAGAAGAACATATTATTTGCACAAACATATTTGTTTACGAATAACATAATGAGTCATCACTCTAATGAAAAACTTACAAATCATGAAAAAAATTTCCATTTTTAGTTTTATCTATTCGTAAAATTGGAGCATTTGAACAACTACTCGCACACCCCAAACAAGCACTCATAAAGTTTTCAGGGGCCAGCTTTTGGTTCATTATTATTGGTGTTACCAACATCTCTTGGTAGTCTTTCCATCTACATTCTATCGATAAAACATCATTCCCCAACTGCAGCTGCACCTGTAAGTGCTGTATCAGTTAAGATAATTGGTAACACAAATTGTACAAAAATGCGTTTGGTTGTAGTGTAAGTAAATGAAGAATATCAGAATATATTTAAGACTTTCGTGTTTTTGGATGCATTGTTTAATGCGAAAATGCATGTTACTCCAGTTTACGAATATCATCTAAAAATAACTTTTAATTGAAAAAAAATTAGCAACCGCCTCTTAAAACCTTTGAAAAATTTTATTGGTTCTATTGTAAGAAGTCGAAGTAGATTCACACACGGTCAAAGCGTGTAAATGAAAAAGATGCCCTTTACTCTAGACGGTCTTACTTCTAACCCTATAGAAAGAGAAGCTTTTTGTAGCACTATACCTTTGTCGGTTTTTTTAATGTCTCATTTTAAATAGTATGTTATTGTCCAATACAGTTACGGATGACGCATTTTTTTGCAAACAGAGATTTCATTTAACGATTTTATGCAGTCCTTATTATAATCATTAAACAGCACACAAATATTCCTACTGCAACTCCATGTCTCAAATACCTTATATATCGTTCACGTGTTGTCTGGACCTTTTCTCCTTGTCGCCATTTACAACGTAACAATAACATTCCTCCACCAGTTGTATTAAAACTCTAACAGTATTTATTTTCATCTACTACAGACTTTTGGATTTTTTATTTTGTAAGTAAATAAGTTAAGCTTTCAATGCTAATTTGTGACATTAATTACGATATTAATGGTTTAACGTTTAATAATGGTATTAAACGTTATTACCATTTTTATCAATCATTTAAAGTGTAGTTCAATAGTTTCAAAGTTTTATTTTGTAACATTATTTATTTCATATATTTAATTAAATCAACATGCTTTACATTAACATGCTTTTAGAATACGGGTGGATCAAAATTCTTATTTAATTTTTAACTAAATCAGAAATTCGATCCACTATTGAACCACTACATCCAGTATGCTATTGCAGCAGAAGTTTAAACGAGCTTAAAAAAGATTAGAACTGTTTCACATTAAACTGAAACGTGAAAACAAATCTTTTCAGTTCAATGTTCTGGTCCAAATGAATATAACGCATGCGGAGGCGCCTGTGACAACGTATGCGCCACTTTGGACAAGAAAAACCAAACAAACTGTCCAATCGTAAGCAACAAATGCGTCCACATGTGTTACTGCGCTGAAGGGACTGCCCGAAACGCTGACAACGTGTGCGTGCCGATCGCAGACTGTAAACGGACACATGGTTCATATATACGTCGCTTAAATGGTTATTTATCTCGTCGAAGTTATCTTTTTTAAAACATAAATACTTCTTATTTACAAGCTTTTATTTACCTCACATGTTATAGGAAATTCTGATTAGTATTAAGTGATTACTGACCGAATTGCGCGGACGCTGGGCGTGCCGGACCAGCTGAGCGGAAACTGAGACATCTACAGGCGTGGAGATTCGACGTGTGGTATAGAGATCTAAACTCAATTAGTTAGGGTTACACATTTTTAATCAAAAATTACAAGACTTGAACATTGTACACTTCAGACTATAAACTACATAATTATATACCTTAATGCAAGGATGTTGATTCGAGCAGACGTCAGGCCCTCATTCGGCTCGGAGGTCAACAGAATTCTTGGATGACAGATACAGCGACTGTCGGCGACAGCTATCTGAACCAGAAATGCGCCACACTGATATTTCGACGACAATGTAATTGCCATTGACTAATTTAACTCCTGGAGGAGTCGTTCGGGTGACGGCGGTAGCTATATTTCCGAATGGCTTTCGTTGGAGGCGGATGCATCCATTTGGGATTCGCTGTTTGTGAGGATGTTTGTAAGACCGCTCGCGCTCTCTGCCTCCCAGAGAATTTCTGACGAAGAACCTACAGCAGTTGGTAGTGCACAAGCACACGTTACATAAAACTTTCGATAATACTTCCCTTACGGTCGCCTCTGTTTGACATCGTTTATACTTTTTGGTATGCACGGCGTTTATATCCAACGACTATATGTATCTTCTTCGCTTTTACTATTGCTTTTTTTGGAACATTTGAAATTCTTTGCTATTTGCCATCGTTAATTTTGCCTTTCTTGATGCGAGGTGGCGTTGTTCGAAAAAAGAATGTCACAATCAATGTCCGAGTGTTGAAATATTTCTTCAGGTTCATGCTCAACTTATCCTTAATTGAACTGAATTTTGGGCCTGTGTTTAAACTTTATAACTTGTAACAATTTTGTGAGGGACTTTTTCTCCACCGGCGAGGGTAAAGAGCCTTATTAAACCGAATACACAAGATATTATGGGCCGTGGAAACCCAACCGGATAGACAAACGTCACTGTTAATACTAATTACACAAAATTCTCTACAGATCTTCTTCCCTGGATGGCTCTTCAGAGGTGATTCGCCGTACTACTGGATCCAAATTAATAAAAATCGACGCTTTTGATCTCGTTTTTATACAAATTAAAGACATCACTCCCACTAGATTTTTTCACATCGATAATTATTCCTTTTGCTTCCGATTTTTTTCGACTTCCTCACTGAATTCAGTTTTGCAAACCAACCATAATTCAGTATACGTGGCCCTAAGTCGAGTTACCTTTCCAAAGCCCCAGGAGTATGTATTTGTTTACGGAAAATCACTTGAAATTGTTAATAAATTACATTGATATTAAATATCAACAATTATAAATCACATCATTTTTCCATATCTTACGCGATCGAATTAAAGAGATGCACACATAACATAACCATAGATCATAATGAGACTGCCCTCTTCTTTGTGGAACTACGCTGCGTTATGAACTACACTCATAAACTTAATAATGAAATAGACATTAAATAAGTCGGTTTAAAGAAAACTAATGTTGAAATAAAAAGATTACTTTCAGTTTTACTCGTATATCGGAAACTGAATCGTTGAGTTCATATTATTACATTTTTAATGGAAACTCTATGTTCACTCAAGTAAATCATGGGAACATAACAAAAGTCTTGCTCTACGATAAAAGGCTTTCTAAGAAGAATTTTCCACCGACCTATCTGTCGAAGCAAATATAAATTTAAAAATAACGAATGGGGGCTCAGGGAGCAAGAAGCGGACATTCACGTTATTTTATACGTAAATTTGTTACGTTTTTCATTTTATTGATTCATATTTAATTAATTACTTGTGTTTTTATTCTAAAGCCAACGCATTTTAAATTTTAAAAATTTGGTTCCAATTAAGATGCTGTCAAAGCCTGCACCAAGCAAAGGAAATGAAGAACGAAAGAGAAACAAAAGGAACATACCTTCCCCACTATATTTATTGACACACTATAGTATCTATTACCTATCCCGAATCCAGTTTCTGGCTAAAGGTTGCACGAATACCGGCTGGCTCTACACTCCCGTCACTCCTAATCCAAGCTAGAACCTACACTCCCCCCGATATTTACGCTCCCTTCGGTGTATCGGGACTTGTCCCTTTCAGTCATTGCGACTGGCTGAAGGTTGAGCGATGATGATGATGATGATGATGAAGTCTGTCTGAGTACATCAATTCTGATGTAGTTCACTTTATTTTTGTATCAATTTTGGAACGACAACCCTAGAGCTGCTGTTTGTTAATATCGCAAAAAGATATCCGAACAGAAGGATACCGCAACGTCACATGTTCATCAATGTACATCGTAGTCTCTCTAAGTATAACGTATCGGAGGCAGTCCATCGAGCAATGGACCTCGTACTTGAACATTTCGCGATGAAGAACTTGTTCCTGCCGAATTCTATGGAGATCCTACAACAAGTACAAATCGAATAGCGGATCGTTTGAGATAAACAAGTCAACCATAAAAAAATTGTGAAAATTTTAAGGTGTTTTCACTGCCACCGTATATGTAAGAATCACAGGAAGGAGATTCTGCACCTCGTGTTATATTTTCTTCATGGATTCTCCAGAAAGTGAGAGAGAAATCAAATTCTTCAAGAAGAATTTTGTGAACTGACGATTTTCAATTTAATGGAACGGGATTACCAATTTATGTAATCTGCATAAAGGGACAGAAGTAAATCCGTATAACGTTCGGCCTTCGCCGCTTCAAATAATAGATTGTCACCGTGTGGACTTAAATAGATGACGATTTTTCGATTATATCTATAATGTTACTAGAAATTATGAGCTGCCCCCGATTCTTCAACTTTTTAAAAACAAGGTTTCGGCACATACTGGACGAAATACACATTCGATATAGATATCGAATGTGACTTCAGTTGGATGGTTGTCCAGTCATTTTTCTGTTTTAGTATGAACACATATAGATCAAAATTACAACTGGATTGGACCGCATGGTACATTATCTTGGCCGCCCAAGTCGTCAGACTTCCAACATCTAAATTTTTCTCTGGGCTACTTTAAAAAAAAGCTAACGTGACCGTAATAAAGACACAAAATGAGAGTGAGTTAATTGAAAAGAATTGGTCATTGCAGACGAAATGAGAGCTTTCCCAATTCGTGTTTCAGCGTCTATAGTCACATAAGCGACTGCTTATCTACTAAATCACGACGGTAAACTTTATTATTTTCTAATGTTGAGGTGTGATAATTAAAACAATTAAATAGCATTTATTGCTTTTCTTCTCTAACTCAACTAGAGTTCATTAAAGTGGAGGAAAGTAATAATTATAGTTCTTACAAAAAAATTACTGGGAAATTTACTTTTGTCGGCGGATACGAAGAGAACGGCTCTGGCGAAAAGGTACCCCATCCCGAACTCATCTGAATCCGCTATCGACTCGGCTATAGATTCGCTTTCTATGGTCTGTGAAATGGACCACGCGGAATGACTTTAGTGATAACGTATTTTGAGGCGATATCCTAAATCAGTTATTAAGTATTTATTACCGCGCATGGATCTTCTAATAGGTCGTACTAGATCAATGAGAAGCTTTTCCAAAAGGCCATGTACTAAAATTGGTTGTAATTTAACCTGATTTCTCACTTTCTTTCTTTCTAAACACGCCCGACATGATCTAACTTATTATTCCACCCCTTTCGCAATATTCTTCATAGATATCTTTCTCTTAACTTTTCCAATGTTTCGGTTAAGCTAAAATGTCCCCCTGTCCAAGGTTCATCATGCACTCCCTTAAAAATCTCTTCTAACATTACCTCGATAAGACTGACGAAGGAGAGGTATAAATAACTAAACTCCTCGCCCTTATTCCGATTACTGAGTTAGTGTGGTTTTATTTATTATGTTTGTTTTTACGTCTGTATATTCTGATATTATATTCTGCAAAAAATGTAATACATGCCCATCTTCAGGATGTAAGGTAAATTTTATTAAATTAGTCAGTGATTTATTCGTGAACATATAACAAACATACAGACACTAAACACGCTTCTCATTCTTTTGTACTTTTGGCCGCAGAGCCGTCTTCTTAAACAGGTTTAGCAGTGGCTATCGCGTTGCAGCTCCCGCGATCGCTTCCGTATCGCCTATAATGCCCCTCCGATCATACCCTCGCTCCTGATTTGCTCCGGACTCGTTTCGTTTTTAAATAAAGTGAACAATACTGGTTCTTAATAATTCCTCCGAAACCCCAAACGACCAACTAAATTAACAAGAGATAAGTAAAAATATCAGCGAAATCGATAGATTTATAATGTTTTTTAATAATTTTCATTGAACTCTTACACGTGGAAGCATAAAAATAATATAAACTACATCCTTTTTTTTGATAAATCCATCTATCTCCTTACCAAATTTAATTGAAATAAATAAAATTATAAGGGTCCTTATTAATCTCACAAAACACAAGCATATATATATATATATATATATATATATATATATCTTGATAATCGTCATCGAAATTGAAATTTAGACGTGGAACAGAAGGAGGAACGGGACTGCGATTAAATGTTAAAGTAGTTACACGAAATCGCAGCCATGTTTGAAAATAAACCGATCATTGTTAAGTTTTAACTAACGCCCAGGGAAGGGAGTGGGTAACGAGTAGCAGTGAAATAATAAAAAATCGAAAACATGTTATTTTTTAGTCCAAACGATTTATCTCTTTTGAAAAATATTTCCATTACTTTAAATTACACATTGTTTCATAAACTAGATAGACATCTACTTAGATATCAGACACATACTTAGCTAAGTATGTAACTGAAGATAGACAAAATTGGTATTTTTACAAAAACCGTTTTCATTCACGTTTTCAACTATTCCATTAACTGATCTCGATCCCCGTCGGGGGTTGCGAGACCCGCTGCATATCATAAAACAATATCCAACCGTAGAAAAAGATGAATAAATCTTATTCTAAGTCCACGTGGTCAAAACTACGGCCAGAAACGAGTAGCAATGTTTTGTCACTCAATAAAAACAGTTTATTTACTAATACGTATCCGACTTTAATAGAATTTATAGTTAATCACGTTAGCAAAATTACGTCTAAACGCTACTATAAAAGTATCCTATATCTTGTCTTGTAATCAAGAGGTAACAAATTAAAAAGCAAATTTTATGCCTATAAATAGTACCTGGGACCTGTTTTTTCCAAAAACCATAAGTCTTTATTATTACACATATACATTTCATTACATTTTTGTATTCTGGCGTAAAAATTACACGTTTTTCTGTAGAAACTTCAATAACAGAATCAAGTTTCATTTTATTATATTCCTAATTAATAGTGATGACATTATTAATAAATACTAATATTAATATAACGCCTACAAAAAAAAGATTATTATAAAAATTATCGATATTGTTAAGAAAATTGCCGAAGCAAAAAAAACAGGCATTAAACGTTTTTAATCTACCATTTATGACTTTTTAACTAATAAACAGTGTTACATTTTAAACAATTCTTTCGTTGCTTAATTTTAAACAAGTGAAATTCGGCTGTTTTAACCAACTGAAAGGTCATTTGTAACTAATCTAATTATTATTTTTTAAACGACTGTATCATTATTTGATTTTAAACAATAACTCGCTGAATTTAATCGTTCTTTCGAGTGTTTTTTTTAACTTTCACTATTTCTCCGTTTCGACTGTGTTATAAATAACTAAGCATTTTTTTAAGAAATAACAGTTTGATTGACTAATATTAAGCAAAAATCGCATTTGGTTAACGCTCCTTTTTCTAAGTGTACACTAGCATAAAGAAGCGAGCTTGCTTTTTGGCTGTTATTTCATTCGTAAGCTCTTATCGTAGATAATTCATTTTTCATCATCAGTGATGAATCTTTTCTAAAACGGTTCGATTTCATTACGTTTCGATGGAGAATCGCAAATAAATACACGATTCATTAAATTTCTTTGAGTGACCTCGTGTGGACCCCGAATATCGAGCTTTTTTTGTATATTCTGCTTTTTTCAAATGGGTGAAGACTGTTTTTTGGTCAATCACCAGCTTTTCAACTATGTCGTAAGAACTAATATGCCAATCTTGCTCTAATTTTTCCAAAATGCCATCGATTCTATACGTAACAGGTAGACCAGTGCGAAATTCATCTTCGATATCAAAATTACCGGACTGAAAATGCTTGAACCAGTTTTGTGCCACTCTTACCGACACTGTATTAGGTTTATAAACATCACAATTATTTTTTTGCGGCTTGTGTTGTAATTTTTCTCTTTTTTATAATAAAACTTAAATATATATCGAATTTCTACGTTATATTCACTAATTTTGGTGAACAGAAAAGCAATAGATAAATGGCGGGACAAGTTTTTATATTTTAATTTTGTTTTTTTAAAATGTCGTCTATTTATTGGTATCGAAACTAGCCAGATACAAACAACACAACTGAAAAGATATTCTATAACTTTTTACTGTCACTCTAATGAATACATAATTCGGAACGGAGACCATAATCGAGAACAGGATAGCAATCGGAATTGCTGGTGTAAGATGAAGGAATTCAATTTACGTATACGCGGGCGGAATCGCAGGCGGACATGCGGGCAAAAGCTAGTAGATATACAAAATTTTATTTATGACAAACATAAATATGTATGTAATAAGAATGCCACATAATCATTTTATATAGATCAACTTGTGCAATCATAAGTTTGCTGGTAATAACGAATTTTTACAAAACGCAACAACTATCATCATATGAGGATCGCTCCCGGATCTTGCGTTATATTTTGTAGGTCACCCTCTTGATTCGTATATCCACCTATTCCACCTAACGCAAATATTTACCACACAAGAAGTCTCGCGACCTCGTGTCCTAATCCGTAGCGGCAACCCTTCATACTGGCCTATGATTCTTTGCAAATTAATAATATATTTTATAAATTAATATAATGCAAAAATAGCTTTCATTCTGCCTTTGATTAAAGATCACCTGTACGCGCGTACTCCTCAGGCTCGGTTAAAACACCTATTACATACGTAATAGAGTTGCTGTGGCCAAATTGGGTTCATCACGAAAATGAGACCGCTCGATCTGTGAGATACCAACTCTCACAGAATACACACGTGAAGTAACAGTTTCCGCTATTTTGTTTCGTCCGGTGAGTGAGAGGCGGCGGCGATCACTTACGCTCCGATGGCACGTATGCTCCTCAGTCTCTTAAAATGCCATAAAATATCATAAACACTGCGAAACCGACTGCGCGTGGTCCGACACACGCTTAACTGTTTTTCTTTTCAACATTCACATTCGAGGGGCAAAAGAACACTCCAGCCACCAGAGTTGTTAGCCTCGTCGGAGAGAATAGGATATGCACTGAATGGGGACCGGGCTGATGGTGGGGAACAGAGGGAGTGGATCACAGGAACTCTCACTCACTACACGGGAAATACTACAACGGAAACTGTTACTTTACTTCCGTATTTACGAGAGTATGGATATTCA
Organism: Eumeta japonica; assembly: GCA_005406025.1. Classification (NCBI taxonomy): domain Eukaryota; kingdom Metazoa; phylum Arthropoda; class Insecta; order Lepidoptera; family Psychidae; genus Eumeta; species Eumeta japonica. Next base: position 23,357 of record BGZK01003458.1, read on the forward strand.
CTGGTCGACCCGGCCCATTTTTAATATGCCTACTTGCAATTTTTTGGAGCAGTTTTTTTGTACTTCAAAGCATTAAGTAATGTTAATAAATTGAGCACTCTCCTCTTGCCTCGATTAAGCATACGTAACGATAATTTAATAGCCCCGTAAGCGCACGTTAAAAAAATGGCCGGAAACAGGGGAAGCCCCGCGCGATTATTACATCAAACGATTCTAGTCGTAACAAAATTTTTTTTTTCTTCATTCATAACGGAATGTGAACATGCACAGTTTACTAGTGTTGTTTTGAAAACTTATCGTATTTGTATTTTTATAAATTACCTTTGTTAGAAATTAAATAAGAACAAATTGTAATAATAGTTAGTGAAAAGACCAATGTCTTTTAAAGTGTCGCGTCTACTCCTCAAAAATGTTACCCTTTCACCAAAATCGCAAACTTGCGATAAAATGAATCTATAAAGCAAATGTGGGTGAAGTAAGGATCACCCTAGAAAATTGTATGTAGACCATATTGTTGGCACATTAAAGAACAGCTAAATTTTAAATACCCATAACCGACAAGCTTGCATGGAATTATTGATGGATATCAATAAAATGAGTGACATATACAAATATCGTACCATGTAGAGAGCTGTGGTATCTGCCTGCCTTTATGGAAATAAGTGTCAAATTATAAATAAAAAATATATGAAATAATTATGTATTCATCGGGGAAACACATTATGAAAAAAAAAACAGTGTATAATTGTATATATAAATAATTCCTTTAAATATAATATTTATTTTTTACAGAGAAGTGTTAATAACAAAATGTAATAAAAACATACTAAATGGGAAGACAAAATCGCGTGGACAAACGGAGGCAATGACATCAACAGATAATATAAAAGCACTCCTCAAGACTTAAGTCAACATTATCTTGTTGACTTTTGCAGTGTCGACATACACAATCTGTAGCAACTCAAGACAACATGAAGTATTTAGTGATCTTCATAATTTTCTCCATCTGTTACGCGCACAAGCTACCGGAAGATAAAGGTATGTCCAGGAATCAAAACCATCGTAAATACTTTTGGCATCAAATCGTTTACTTTCACTTTAATTTCATTATACTAAATTTGCACTTATCTTCTGTTCTAAAGCATAATTCGATATGGGTCATTTTTGTCAATATAATGATACCCATTTCATTTAAATTGTACTGTTATAATAACATTGAAATAAAACTCTAACAAATTTTCTAAATTATTTTCTGGTAGAAAGTAATACGATCAAATTTTTTTCTCTTTACGATAATAAAACTAAATTTAGCAGTAAGAAATTGCTACAATTACTCAATCAAACTTTTTATTGTGTGTAAGAATAATTCAGAGGTCACTGCTAAACAATTTTAGTATTGCTGAGCATGAATCATTTTATGTAAAAAAATAATTTGTTACCAGGGCCGTCTTAAGCTATACAGGGTCCCTTGGGCACACGGAAGCCGGAACCTTGGGCATACAAAATCGGGTCCCTTAGGCCAGAACTAGGGCCCTTAGGCACATAGAGCCGGGGCCCTTGGACACACAGTACTTTGGCTTTTGGATACTTTGAGTAAATTTGGGGTTCGTTTAAAAGCCAAATAATACGTGAATTGAAGTAGAATGTAATTTTA
>BGZK01003459.1:0-24943 GCA_005406025.1 Eumeta japonica
GAATTTTCTCCTTACACTTATCACTTATTTTATCACTTGTTTTATTTAAAAATAATATATCACTCCGAGAACAGGTGTATATTACTTTGGGGTGCTTCGGATGCAATAAGCCTTTGTCTCCATCTTCCCGCGTTCGGGTTCTTCAGTGGTATGTCATCTGTCCAGCCCAATACTATCATCGATGGCTTCTCTTTTCTTTGTAAAATCACCTTCACAGTATCCCGCTAATGCCATCTATTTGTATTCGGGGGCAGGTTTTGTCTTGGTGATTCCTACACCTTAACATTCCGCTATCGAGGTATAGAGGCCTAGGAGAGCCTCGCTTGGTAAAGGCGGCCGAATCTTCAGGGGAGAGAATGCATATGAGCTGAGCCATAAGTATGCTCTTCGAACCCTACCCAGGAAGTTGGTGGCCATAGGGTGATTCTTAAGGGAAAAATCTGCCAACCATGGTTGAGGTGCTTATTCCTAAGTGGTGAAGCAAATATGTTGGTGAGACTGCAAATAAAGTTCAGTTGCTGTTGTCCACCAACAGACTGTTCCACGAGCTTCCTGGAGGGTGGTAGCCTTAGGCAAATTAAAAAGATACTCACTTTGTCAGGTAGTACTGCACCTCTGAAATGCGCGAGTGCAGAAAAGAGCTAGCTCGAAACTCCCAAGAAAGGGCACTATTTATACCATTGCAACCTGTCATTGGCAAGTATGCCAAGCATGGTGGTGTGGAGTGCTTTACAACACTACGTGGATTTGGTCCACCATCAGATTAGATCGTAATGGCAGGTGCTGACGCAAGTCAAACTCACATCTGTATTCACTTACAAGCGTTCTTCCCACTATGTTAACTTTAATTTTTATAATTTCGCAAACTAATCAGAAAAGGAAAGTATCTCCAGCATCATCCCAAACATCTTCCTCTCGGTATAAGCAGTACATTTTGTCATACTTCGCCACTCAATGAAGGCGATTTCCGGAATATCAAAATACTGGCTGACAACAGATGGGTGTCGATGTAGAAGCACTTTCAACAAACCGTATAGCAATAATTATCTTTGTTTTTTATGCTTCTGATCATTATTCTAAACAAACGATTTAAGACAACAATAAAAGGACTAGGACTGGAGAAGGACGAAGAAAATTCATTTGCAAAGAAATTGTTAACAATTAAGTATACTTATACTTTTAAAACAACACTAATTACAAAATAATCTGAACGGATTCAAGGATCTTAAATGTCAGTTAAATGATAAACAAACTTCATGGATTTCACTTATTTACTACTACATGCCTCTATTTCAAATGAATATTAACTTTACATTGCGATAAGTAACAGACATGACTGTATATCAGAATCAGAGGCTAAGTACGTAAGTATTTTTAATGTTACCCAACCCCACTATTCGGCGGCAATATATTTACCACATTATCTTGCTCTTGCATAAGCCCCATTGCTAAGGAGATCTATCTACCCAAATTCACTTGAAATGCAGTTAGTAGCATGAAATATGTGAAGTGGCTCAGGTCATTAACGAACGTCAATGTCTTTCGTAAATTGGGTTCCTTACAGAAAAAATTTATATTGTTAAGCAGCAGCACTTTAAATTCACTTCTCCTCCCGCCCAACACAGCACCAAGTCGCCACAATGATCCAGAATCATGAAGGCGATTTCTTCCATAAAACCTAGTGTACTCACCACTATACAATACTTCGAATAACACAAAGATATTCTTCCTGTTGATTTGGTAGCCAAGATGTTAGTTGCATTGACTTATGTATTTCCGTTTTATTTCATATTTTATTGGTATTATATGACACTGGTATATTTGGATAACGTTCGCTTCAGCGGTGGTAGGCTACCTCTACCACCAGGAAGCAATTCCCTATTATATGCATACCACTCCCTACAAAATATAGCATGATATAGACACCTTGCTGAAATGCTGCGACTATCTATTTTCTTTCTAATATGTAATAATCCAAAAGGACTTAACTTCACGCTGGCAGCTCAAAGTAGAGAAGCGATCACAAAGCATAGAAGTTGTGTGTAGCCACAGTACCCGAAATTGTTGTACAAGACCGAACTCTTACATGACTACTTGCATTCATTCAAAGGTTTAGAAAAAAAGCATTATCAACACCACAGCTCTAAAACTACAATTAGCAAAGCTTTTACATCAACAGTCATAGTAGGGTGGCAATAACCACCATACTTAATATAAACTCTCGGTTGGGGTATAATCGACAGTAATCGTCCGATAAACGCAGCCCTTTTTCCGAAAATTTTGGTTGCCGGTACAACCCAGGCCTCGTTAAACCTCTACATCCCAAGATGCAGAATGCTAAAGTTTGTATACGTCAAGCCAAAATCTGTTTTCCGAGATGATAGGCAATCGGATCGCTTTCAATTTTAATACATAACCGCTTGGAACTGGGATTTCTTTGTGCTCTCTCTCTCTCTCTTATTCATGCACCTCAATGGGAGAAGGCATAAATATTCCCTCACTCTAAGAATACATACATACTTATATGTGTATATATTTGCATGGAATCAAGAAGCACATACATTATAAGAGACGGTAATTCATGGCACAAAACTAACCTCTAGCAATAAAGTATAGTAACGGCAACCCTGACCCAGGTAAATAATCATGCTCGAACTTATTCGATTTCAACGTACATGAAATAAAAATCATAGTGAGCAATAAAAATTTTAACGAACTGAACAGAAAGAACTAATCCGAATAAAACAAAACAAGCAACAGTTTAGAGAGCAGCAGCAGTGAAAGAACAGCAACAACAAAGTAAACAAACCACTTTGTTCTGCTTTTTGTTTTATTTGTTTTGTTTTTGACAGGCTCCAAGAAAGTATTTTCCTAAAAACTAAAACAAGGTAACAGAATACAAGGCGGTGGTGAGCTGTGGTGGTGCCATGGATGTTGTTAGTTGGATGATGCTGCGCTTAGCTGCTGCTGTATATTGCTGGTGTTTTTTCAATGAATTGAAAATAAAATGTAATACATACATACATATGTGCATGCATACATTTTTTAGCATTTTGCTGGTGTTGTTGTTGCCGTTGTAAGAATTTATTTTCCTCCTTTTATAGCTAAAATAATAGTTAAAGTTGAATTGGTTGGATGATTTTTGTTGGTTTTATTCGCTGCTGTTGCTGGCTCGCTGTGAATTTATTTTCATGTGCCTGTTTTAAGTAAAAGTTTGTTTGTTTGTTGGTTAATTGGATGATATTGTTTTTGATTATTTTTGTTGTTGTTATTATTGGCTTATTTTATTTGCTATTTTCCACTTCTCTCCACCTCAACAAATTGCTTCTAGAAAGTTTAAATGTGTGTACAAATATTTGCCCATACATATATCTTCTCGAGATGTAAAAGCAACTTACAGACTTCGAATCGCAAAAATGTATATTAAAGTGTGCGTCATTTAAGTTTTTTGTTTTGTTTTAATGATTTAAAAACTTTATTTTAACTATTCTTTGCATCGTTATTGTTCACTCGCAGATTGTCGTTCATTATGGCCGTCTTCTTTTTTCGTTTCTATTTTTAATTCCTACACAAAAAAGGCTATAATAAAACTAAAAACTTACATACATACCTACATACTTATCTAATATAAACCTTAGCCACTTATACCTACAAACACAAAATTGGTAGTTATAAATTAAGTAAATGTAATAAGACAGAATGGGGTGATCTGGGACATGAGGCTCTGCTCAAATTGCAGAATATCAGGGAATGAAATAGAATTCATTTTAGAAATTATATTAAAACAATTTATATTTGCATAAAAACTTTGTAAAGTATGGCTACAAAATAAAGACAGATTACAGGGAAAACTGACTGCAAAAAAATTTGAATCATATAAGAAACTTGTAGCAAAATAAATACAAACTCATGCAAGATTGGTCTGCAAGACTGATGACTTTTAAGTAAAACCATTCCAAAGAGGAAAAAAGTCTAAGTGGTCAAATTATCGCATTCAACATTACACAGTCTATCGTAAATAATTTAGAATAATTATGGATTGTTATTTAATATTATAACCGAAACATAAACCAACTACCGTGAGTTGATTATTTTAATGGAAAATTATTGCTGGTAAATTTGCCGATATCTCGATATCGAATACGGTAATTAGGTCTGGTCTGAATTGTCAGCAGAATCACTGTTTATCATACAAGAATGTCACTAAAGTTAAAGTTACTGAAAGTAGGACTTCCTTTCGGATCAATAACAACACTATGTTTTATGTCTTATTCATGTCGAATATTTACAATTTATTTAGCGTTTGACCTATGAGAAGAGGTTTTAGGCTAAGCCAGGGTAAAATAAAACTCATATTATTCGCAACAAAGATCTAGATGCTAAGCTTCAGACTGTCATGGTTAAATAGCTGCAAAGTTTCCAGAAAATGTGAAATATTTTAAGTTTTATCCAGAACTCTATTATGGAAACTGAATATCCATCACAAACTCGGTGGTTACTGCAGTTATGTATGATAATCAAGGTGACTGGATTCTTAGTTTATCATTACTTAAGGAATGTACACATCTTATTCTTATATATTTATGCCCAGTGTACTGATACTAGGAGGATTTTGATTTGGAAAAAATGTTGCATTCCCTCTAGAAATGCTACCTAAATTAAGAACCTTGGAAATGTATTTTCTATAGCCAGGTAGTATTTCGCTCTTTGAATCTATGTAGGTCTGCTGGCCAAACAAGCTGAATCGTCGGTCTCATATACTTTAGTTGGACCCCTGTGCGAGGAAGTACTGCAGTACTGAAGAGCAATGAGTTAGCCAAACAGAATCATTGAGAATTCCATTGGGAATGGAATGCAAAGCTATCAAGCTAATATGACTATGCAGCTCATAGCCCATTGTATCATTTAAGTGCAAGGAGGATGGGAAAACTTTTAGGCCTTGCTGAATCAATTTTCTACTTTTCTTTACAAGCTCTAAACTGTAAAGAATATTGGTGCGCTTTCAACACCACAGAGAAGTAAGAAATGTTGTACCAACACATTTGTAGACAATTGTAGATGATTTATCTAAGATATCTCATGATTTTTTACTGATTCTAATACATATATTATACATTACAACAATTATATTCGGCAATCGGTGCGATCTTATCGAAAGAGAATTTATTTACCGATTTCGCAGTCTTTTGGTTTCTTAACTCCTTTAGTTTAAAACATCATCCGGCAACCAGACAATAGTGGTTGCCAATTTTTTATTAAAAAGCCACCATCGCTGCCAGCTGTAACAACCAACTGCCATCGGTAATACTTTTCTGGCAACTGGCAGCGCTACCAAAGATTCAGTAACTATTCATAATCGAGTCATTAAAAGTTTGGCAATTTTTGCTTTTTGAGCAAATTATTAAAAATTTAAATTAAAAGAAATACTCTGCTCTCCCTCCACCATAAATTTTCTCGCTTAAATTCCTTGTAGTTTTCTTTCATTACAAGAACAAACAATTCCAATTGAAGTTGTGTTATAATTTTTATATGTATACATACACATGAGCATATGTATGAACATTAAATTAAAATAAAATTATAGAAATAAGAGAAAAAAACAGAAACATTTTCATTTCGTATACAGTGTGTCATACAAATGTACATACCTACATATGCTGGGTATGTGCGTACCCTGTTGACAATGCGAAGCCGACTACAAAAATGGCTAATTCTATGTTACATTTTATAACATTACTTAAATAAATAGGCAATAGAAAATTTTCAATAAGCAAAATATTCTTTCTGTACAGTTTGTCATATCTTTGTTCTCATTTCTTCCTTATTTACTTTTTTTCGATTTTGTTTAATATTTTCCCAATTTCTTAACAGAGATAAATAGTGTTTTAAGATTAGAAGGAAGCTGTGATATGACCAAAATGATAGAAGACATTCTCAAATAAATTCTAAAAGGAAAAAAGCATTTGGATGATGGTGGATCAAATCCATGGGGTGTGGTAAAGCATACCATACCACCACGACTGGCGTACTTCTCAATGACAAGTTCAATTCGCTAACTTCACTCTATAACTGTCCTGGGTCATAAATATACCCCTTGCTAAGCGGTTCGACCTAGCTCCCTTTCTGCTCTCCGAGCGCTCCAAAGAGACAGTATATCCACTCAGTGCAGTGGCTCGAAGCTGACAAGCTAACATCAGGGTTTGAAGTGGCTATCATTCATCTCCGGTAACCTAGAGCAGCTATTGATAGGCAACATGACCTGAAGCTCAACCACGATTGGCAGAGCTTTTCTCGTAATTACTCTAGGGCTACCAAACCCCATGATACTGATTTAATCCTCGGTAGGGCCGAAGAGTAATCCTACAGAAAGGCGCGTAAGTTGTCTCTGTTTTGAAGGTTTGGTTGTCGCCAATCAGGGCTCTAATCCTCTATACTCCGTAAGCAGAACAATAGGGTGGTGCAACACCAAGATTTGTCAAAGTATTTGTCATCCACATATCAATGTTAAACACGAATAAGCTCAAACAGGTGAAACGATATAATGAGCGATGGCTATCGTAAAGTAAATGTACATTTTATATAATTTCCAAGCCCTCTTGATAGTTTAAAAGTAACTACCTATGCCTGTTGTTAAAAATTTTCATTTAAAATTTGAAAACATTTTCAGTTTATGTTTATTTTTTTTTTTTATAAATTATACTTAAAAAAATGAATTTGCAAACTGTATGCACATATATGCACATGGGCCAAGATGGTATTAACAGTGTATTTGTCGATTCGTGTGACTGTTTGTATACGATCTGACCCTCCACATAGGAAGTGGCAATGTGTTTGACAACGAAATTTCCCAAACCAAACATTTACTTGAGGCAAGTTAATCAACCAGTGCGAGCGAGGCGCATAGCTCTCGAAGATCAAACAACAAAAACAAGCCTGACCGCACTTAAGAAATAAATACGATGACGCGAGAGCTGTTCTTCAGCCCAGAATTGTTAACAACTGAATACGTTAATTTTATATCTATATATATAAAATTGAATGTGTGTTTATTTGTTCCTATAGAAGGCCAAACCTCTGGGCTGATCTTCCTGAAATTTTACCAATTAGCCTCTAGGATAAATTATACACTATTTTGTTTTCAGCCACGCCCATTTTAACGCCCTTTTGAAATTTTTTATGCTCCACGTGGTTGTTAGGAAAATTTGTAACAAAAGAATCGCATCACTTGTTTAAGCATGTTGTTTTATTGTCCAGCAAAGCGGGCTGGGTTACCCTAGTATTTCTAGTATTCATGGCATTAGTAGAGTATTATCGGTTTAAGCGCTATCAATGTAATATGAATGCCAATTACCGAGAAGAATATTAAAAACAAGTAATTTTCACTATCTAGTGAATTAATTACTTTTTCAGATTTATTTTTCCTGACCTCTGCAGACAATAAATTGCTATAATAAGGATAACGTATAATCATTTAACTTCAAGATGACTTAAATTAGTTAGTCAGATTTATAGTCAATTGAAAAAAGCCATCAGAAAAGTAATTGGATTGTAGCTAACTATAAAAAGTTAACATGAACTAACTTATAAGTAGCTAACTTAAGTCATTTGAAAGGTAGGGATGATTACAATATTAAAAAAAAATTTTTTTGGTAATTCAGCCTTCACGGACGAGTGTGAGAGAGAGAGAGTGAGCAGCAAAAAAACTGCTCTCTTCACTTCTCCGGCCAACAAAAGATCTTATGTGTGGTTTCAAAATACAAGCAAGCGGCTTTATGGAAATCACTTCAAAAATTTTGCGCTTTTCATATAAAATTTCTTGACAAGTCACTTGCTTGTGATCTGGAAACACACTTATCGCACTTTCAACTTACTGTCTGTCCCACGATATCACTCAATATCGCTCGCTCGCATAATTACGTTTGAAACAACAAATTTGAGAATTTTTGCTTATAGTTTGAATGCATTTATGCGAGGAAACAATGTCGAAGGACATCGTTTCACTCTTTATTGTGAAAGGTTTAACACAGCACGAACACAAACACCGACTGCTTACATAAAATACATACATTCATATGGTAACAATTATGTTGACGACACAGCATGGCAACACAACTACACGACCACCGTTGTAGCTGTCGTCAACTTAGAGATTAACGATTTTATTTAAAAACAAAGAGAATAAGTGATGGTTTCAAAGAAATATTTTTGTGAATAAAAATATGTAAATAATATATTGATTATGTAAAAAATTTTATTTTAGTGTAATTTCGCTGTTGCCGCTTCCAAAATAATTACGCAGCTGACTTTTTGGCAACAAATGTAGCTGGCTATATTTGAAGTCGGTGTTCGTGTAGTCTGCTGTGTCGAATGTATTTAATGCTTTACACACAAATGTGAAAAAGTTAGTTTAAAGTAAACTCAGATTCCGACTGGGATATTTGCGATTGCAGACAAACTTCTTTCTTCAAATAGTACAAGAACAAGTATTCAAAGTGTATTCATTATTTAAAATAAAATACGAAAAAAGGCAAATATTACAATCGTACCAACAAAAACAACATGAAAATGTATTTCTTATTATTAATTTTCCTCATAAAGTCATTTTTTATTAATGCTTTTATATGCCAGTATTTCAGTGTATGTGTGTATTGTGCATGTATGTATGTGTAAATGCAATTGTAATTGTATGAGAATGAGTTTGGGGTTTGATATGGATGCGGGTTTTATAAACATTTTGGTGGTGTCATTGTTGCTGTTGTTGTTGTTGTTGCTGCTGCTGTTATTTGAGTATGAGTTTAAAATGCAGCAAGTATGCGTTTATTTAAAATAAAAATTGTATAAATTGAAATGCAAGTAAATGGAAAAAGTAAGCAAAATAAAAAATGAAATAAATATGTATAAAAAGAAATATGCACATTTTGTGTATTTATGCAGTATGTATGGGCATTTATGGTTTTCTTTTGAGCCTGTTTTTAGTCATGAAATCAATGCGTTTTACTTCGTAGATTTTATGTTTTGTATTTAGAGGTTATTACAATCTGAAATATCTGTCGTTTGTATCTTTTGCCTGAATTTCAGCAAGGTTTCATATCTATTTGTTTATTTTTATTACTTTTATTTGATGCCAACCAGTATTCATGTGTACATATGTATGCACTTTATGTTTTTGTGCAACTGATTGCCTCTTCACACCGATCCTTGGTTCATTCGGTTTATAGAAGTATTTTCTGATTTATATAAATGATTCTTTTTGCAAGAATAAGTACATACACACATATATATTTTTGATTCTTATTTTTTATTGCTAAAAGATGATGTTGGTTTTCCTTCTTTTCTTAGGTGTACTTTTGTTTATATATGTGTATATCCGTACACAACAAAATAAAACTTAATTAAAAAAGTGACTTGCTTTTTATACGCCAATACTTTGTATTGGTTACGGTCAAGGCGAATTCTCTATAAGATGGTATCTTCCCAACAACAGCACAACAGTAAAAAAAAACAACATGTAACTTTTTGTATGACGGAACCAATCTGTCAAGCGAAATACAAGAAATGACAGTTTGGTTTAAGCCAGCTGATAAACATATAGGCTAAAAGGGTAAATTTACTGTGAATTCATCTTGGTTAAGGTGGTTTTGACAGCTCAGGTGACAGTTTTCTTCTACACGATTTCCATCTACTTTTACTGTTAAAATTAATGAAATGTATGAACATTTCCTTACAGTGATGCTAAAAATTAAGTAATTTCGACCAACTAAGTGAATACCAAATTGTAGCGAGTCTACTTGCAGTAAATTTGACTTAGTGCTGACCATGGAGCAAAATATAAAGCTAGTGGGTTAATAAATAAATTATATTACATTGTTATCTATCAAGGTGGATTAATTACCAGGTAGTTTCAGCAGTTCCGGCGACAATGCTTTTTTTACTTACTTTTCGGCTACTTTTCCTGCCTAAATTTATAAAAGGCATGAAAATTCCCCAAAAGTGATGCCATTGATTGCTATTAGTAGTTCGAAGGACTATAACAAATATCTAAAACACATTACAAAGCACATGTCGTATATTCATGCAAAATTTTTATAAATTTTTTGCAAAAAAAGCAAAATTTTTAGCAACGAAAATTATGAGCCGAAAGTAATTGCTTTTAGTTTGATGTTTCTCTCCGAATGCGAATGCAGGACGCTCTATTCTTGGCAAGCAACTAGCCGCAAGCGAGGCAGCTAATTGTCAAGCTAAATAAAGCTAAAATAAGCATTCTTTTAAAAAAGCGAGGCTTATCATGTCATAAGCTACACTTAAGATGGCATATTAACTCTATAGAAGCGTTATAAGACCAATCATTAAAAATGCTTCTATAGTCTTGTGAACGACGAGTGCATAAAAGTGACACATTCATGTCCAATTCCAAATATCCAAATTCGCACAAAATAAGAAGCGGCTTCACTGCACAAACAGCTACAGGTAAAGGTGGAGTGGATGAATCAGGGACACAAAGCAAATTAACAATGAAGTTTTGCAGCCATAGGCCAGTTCACATCGGGTAATGGACCGCCAGATATCATAACGTAGGCAAGATCAAAGATTACTGTACGGTTTTGCGGATGTTCGGGCAACAAAGGAATGTATTAATCAATGGAATAGAGAGGCTAGAGGTCATGAATGTACAGATTATAATCCTATACGTTTAACAAGTGAAGATAAATTGTCAAAATCAAAATAGGCCTTCGACACTCTGGAATGTACAAATTGTAGGATTCACTACAAGAATATCATTGAGGAATCCTGGTGAGGTACTTACCCAGAGCAAACCTGATCTGAGTAGTAGAATAGTGAGGGGTCATGATAAGCTTCGATATTTCTGCATCATATGGTAATGGCCATAAGTGTGGGGTAGCCAGGCAGTACCAGTTTCCTATATTTCATCCACAAAATGAGGTATTTTCTTATAAAATAATTCAAAATGATTTATTCGCTATTCAGGAATTTTATTTGAAATTTATTATTGGGTCAAAAGTCCGTTTAGTTGCTTTTGCCTAGTTTTTCGAGCCTACTGACGAGCTGAGTAGCATCAGCGAAATGTCGGCGGCATATAGACATGCTGAACGACTAGGCAAAAACAACTAAAGAGTCTTTGACCCAAAATAATGTATTTTCTTATCCCCGAAAAAATTTTTTCCACTTTAATGCCAGACCTTTGAACTTCTCAGACAAAAATGTTTATGTATAAAATAGGCAACATAATTGTTTCGTTGTTGCACCGACAATAGGAAAATAGTGAAAAATAACCCAAATAAGTACCAAATATTGTAAAAACATACATTCCCAAAAATCTCCAGTCAAGAAGACGATTTTCCCCTAAATATCCCCTGAGGAGTTTTTAAAGAAATATTTATTCTCAAAATCCAAAAATAAAATTCCCGAAATTGAGAACACTGACGTTCGTTCACTCAACTTGGGAAGTGCATCTTACGAGTTATCATCTAATCGAGAGAAATGTGATGGAGCAAATTATACAACAATTAAGTAACTTCTAAGATTCATGTTCTTCATACATACCCTGTCGTATATTCAGTTGACTTAAAATTAACTTAAAGCTAATTAATTCTCAGGCAGCAGCAGTTGACACTAAATATGAAATTAAGTAACTATTTTGGCATTGCGATTAGGGAAGCCAATGTTGAAAAGCTGGAATTTTTGGGATTAACGAATCTCGAATCTCGGGATCTGTCTCAAAAAATCCCAGGAAATCTCAACTTTCTAAATATTTTTTTTTTTTTTTCCAAAACTTTAAGCATCAAATAAATACAATATGGACTACATTCGGAACACCTTTTTAGATTTCTGTGTATCACCCTATTAAAATTACTATGAAGCTGAATAAAGACATTACAACTTTGCTACAATTGCTAATGAAGGTAGATAATTCAAAAGCGAGTTGTGTAAATCACAAAATAATAAATGCAGAATCCTAAAATTTCGCAATTAAAAATATCCAAAATTTTTTGGAAATTTGAACTTTTTATAAACTCAAATCGAGATTTACGAAGCCCAATCCCATTTGGCATCCCCAAATACGATGTTTTAGGGATGTTCGACTCTGCGTTACCTTTTAAGTAAGTTACCTAGCCGTTAACTTAAAGTTAACCATTTTAGCTAGCTGTGGACTAACTACTTTAGTTAGCCGTTTGCTTGCCAATCGACTTGTTCACTCAATACTTCGAAATTTTATTAAAACCAATACTGCTCAGTGGTTTGTATACACTTTAGCTAATGCAAATTTAGCATTGCGTAGTTTACACAAACTAACTTAAAGTTGTTTTTGAAGTTAGAGCTACTCACTTAACGGCAGGGTATATACATATGTATGTACATATGTATTTAAAAGGCCCACACACACTGTTACATTTTTATTTCATAAATATTTTCCAATTCCATGTTAATTTGTTTTATTATTATTTTTTTTTTCTTATCTTTGGTTTGGTTTTCCACGACTTTACCAAGAGCTTTATTTATGCAAATAATAATTTTAAAACTATTTTATTACCCAGTTAAAACAAACAAAAAACGACAAACGAATAAACAAGTTTTGCAATTAAATGCCATAAATTTTTATAAAACTTTGCAGAAGAAAAAAAAAAGGAGGGAAAATGTGAAAAAATACCAAACAGTCGATCGATAGTTAAAAGAAAATTGTAAAGAAAAGAAAAAATTTAATAAATACGAGTGTTTGTTTAAATGTTAGTACGTATGTAAGTGGATAATTAATTAATAAAAGCAGCAGATGTTTAAATTTTAAAGCAGCGAAAATAATTTCTCATAAAAGCAACACATTTGAAGATAAAAAAGTTGTTAGTATGCAAATTGAATTTAAATAATCGCATTTTATTTTTCCCCAACCAAATAATAAGAAAAGTAAAATGCATTAAATAAATACATTTTTAATCCCTACACGTACATATACATAAATATATAATTATAATTATGGTATATATACATACATATGTATGTATGTATATGAAATGTAGACATGTATACTTATTATAAATCTCTGAAACTCGTTAGCTCGGCAATGCAGGACCTTAATGATATCACTGCTATTTTGACACTACTTTATTGCCAGTTGTCTGGAAGCAACAAAAATCTGTAAATTGGCATTTTCCCATATCATCTCTCTGGCCGAGAAAATAAAAGTGGGTTTTAATTTTTAAAGAGAAATACTCAATATTAAACAGGGACTGGAAGCAGCGTTGTCAACTTTTTGTAACTAAAACGCGCTATACTTCTTCTTGAAACGCGCTAGAACGCGCTATATGAAAACATTTACAAATATTTATGCCCAAAACGTGCTATTTTTTAGCGCGCTATTTTGAAACGCTCTTAATTAATAATAAAAATCGGTGAAAATATTAGTAAAATGTAATATTTATTGAAATAAAATACATAAATAACTATCTACATATTTGTTTTTAGTCTAATTCAGGTACAAAATGTAGATATGTAGAAATGTAGATTTGTTATAGGTGTCATTTGAATTTATTTTCGCACACACCTCTAATGGTATATCATAATTATCAGAACAACAGTTTTTGGTTCTTAGGCCATATTTAATGTGAATTAAAGAATTGACTGTGTTGAGTGACATTTTATTTCTTATTTTAGTTTTAAAATGATTCATCACACTAAAAGATCTCTCAATGTCACTTTTGTTCTTAATCTCGTAAAAGGCAAAGTTTCTACTGATTTCTTGTTAAATAATGTTTGTTTTAATGTTCCAACACGTGCTACACGTAATTTTCTTCCGCTGGCTGTACAAGTCTACAGAGCTAACTACGCCAACTGGGATCCGTTATTAAGAATCTTCTCTCAGTATAACAAGTACTATAAATTCATTGATGTTTCTCAAAGTACTAAATCTGTTAAGAGTAATATTATTTTATATCTTAATAATTAATGTTGTTAATCACTGTTTTTGTTTATAAATACATATATTGTATAATAGTCTGTAAGGATCACAGATCTATAGATTTAGAAATAAAATAAAATAAAAAAAAAAAAACTTCTGCATTTGAAAATGGAAAGCTCATTAAGTTTATGTACTTCATTATGAAGTAAAGCATGTTGTTATGTAGCACACAAACCTTCATCTAGTATAAGACTGAAATTCGCATCTTTAAGGTCTTTCAACAAACTTTCAATAAAATGGGGTGCCAATAAGTTTGTTATTATTTTTGCACACTTTGTGCGGTGAAGGCTGAAATTTGCAGCTTTGCTGTCCTTAAAAGCAGAGTTGCATACTGCGCCCAGATGATCCGCAGACACAAAAGGGCTGTGGACTGCCCTTGGCTTCCACTTGCTTGGCTTCTTTGTTTTGCATTTACATTTGTTTTAAAACAAATTTTTTGTTGTTTAAAATCGTTTTCCTTAAAAGGTTTAATTTTATGCTTAGCTGTATCGGTATGCCTTCGCAGATCAGACCTCTTTGCTACTATCTCAAACTGACAACAAAACACAAGCAACCATTAATTTGTATAAATCCATATAAAATGCTTTAAATGGGTGTAAAAAATAGTATTAGAAAAATGTATGGAAACAAAAGTAGGAAAATGTTGATGAAACGCGCTAAATTGGCATCGCTGACTGGAAGGCTTGGCAAAATTTGATTAAAAGCAATTTAGATATTCTATTTATTATGCTGAGCTTTATATTTTTAAGAGTAGCATTGCAGTCTGCTACTTTATTTAGCTATACCAAATAAAATCGCAGGACATGGAATGCCCACAATTGCATGTGCATACTGCTGCATGTTCAAAGGCTGGTGAAATTGTTACAAAATCAATTTGGGCATTCTGCTATTCATACCTAGTTAGCCTGTAGCTTTATATATTAAGTAGTAGCATTACAGGCCACTGGCTCTTGTATTGTCGGTGAACAAAATTCCAGGTGAATAAACGTGCCCAAAACCACATTTTCATTTTAAAACACATTTTCAAATAGAATGCATATTTAGAGCCCTTTAATTAATTTTCAAAGTGTTTAGTGTAAATAAAGGTCATATCATATTAATCTGCACTTTTCAAACCAAAATGAGTATAACTTGTAAAGCAAAAAAAATGTCCAATTTCCGGTTAACGATTGGTGCTATCCTGCCAAATTATGTATGGTATTTGGTTTTTTCGACTTTTAATTCCCTTCACAAAAATAGTTTATGTATGCATATGTATGTATGTCTGTTAATAGACCTGTATTGGAACACCTTTTTAAGCCAATTGACAATTTATTGATTCAAAACGTAAATTAAACGTCTTTTAGTCATCTCCACTGCTACCGGATTGAAAACGAATAAAGTCAGACTTTCAACTACTGAAATATAGACAAAAAATGAATTTTATTATTTTAGGTCAAAAGACCTTTATGGTTGTTTATGCCTAGTCTTTCAGCATGTTATATGCCACCGATATTTCGCTTGATACTATTCAGCACGTCAGTACGAGGCTTGCTCGCACATGAAGGTTTCCGTTACTTCCTACGTACAATGTGTATATAGAAAGCAATGCAACAATCTCTGAAAATTCAGCTCTCTAGCTCTTATAACTCCAAGGCTACTAATAGCTTTTAATTTTTTATATAAGAGTCTACTTTGATTTTATTGTTGTTGTTTTGTAATTTATTGTTGTAGCAGTACCGACAACAACAACTCGTACAAATTGCTGCTCTTCAGTTATTCTGATTAACAATTTATAGCTTATTTTAACTTTATATGGAGCACCATTATATGGTGGAACACTTTAATTTTATATTGTTGTTATTTTTAGTATTTGTCGTTGTAGCGGCATAATACAATAACATTATGTGAAAATTTCAGCCTTTAGCTCTTACCGTTTCGGAGAATGAAACCTGTGACGGCGGGCATAGTAGTCTCAGGAATGGGTACCGTTTGACTTTTCAGTACGGAACCCTGATTAGGGTTTCTTATATGAGAATATTTTTTAAATAACTTACAAACAAAAGTTAAGTTAAGTTAAGTTAATTTTACTTTTTTTTTAATAACTTTACAAACATGAAACATGAAATCTTAAAACTATATCGTATTATTTATTCCTTTTTTCCTGAATTTTGTTCAAATTATAAGTGTACTATAAAATATTATTTTACTATAACTAAGAATTCAAAAAACTTGCTGCTCCCACCTTACTGGCAGAGTTCTATCTACCTTATATCTTAACTTAAACTAATAATAAATAATAATTAAAAGTAAAAATATGGGGAAAAAAATAAAATAAAATAAAATTAGAGTAATAAAACTAAAAAATAAATTAACTCTACCCTATGTATACCGGGTGGTATCACAATAAAGATTTATTGAATTTGTTCATTTGAACTAAGATTTAAACAAACAGTTAACCTTAATATGTTGTTTTCTGTAATTTTATTATAAGTATGTGAGAGCTGTTTTAAAGAAAACGGATATCAAGAACTTTTTGCATTGTTTTATTTTCGTTCTTTGTAAAAAAAATATGATTATGATGTTTATTTCTTGTTGTAATAAACAAAACAAAATTGTAGAATAAAAAACAAAAAATTAAACCTTCTTGCAGTTTTTCTTTAACTTGAAATTCTGTGCGCCTGTTCGTTCCAACAAACGGAACATGAAGCAGAAATGAACAAAATTTGTTTTGTTTGTTTTATAAAATAAATAAAAGTAATTTTAACTTAAATGAGGCTGAGAGCAAGAGATAAAATAAAATTAATTTCCCTACAATATTTTATGCATACATATATTACGTATGTGTGGGTGTGCGTATGTACAAAAAATATGCGTTATATGTTAGCTAAATAAAGTTTAACATAACACTAAATTTATGAGCAAAAGTTTGTACTTGCAGACGATATGTTATATCGGCGATACTTCTAATTCTCCGATATATCGATATCGGCGATGTTTTACTGTCGACACGCCGATACTTCTTATATTTTTGCTTTAGCGTCTTTTGAACAAAATATTCAATTTTCAACTCTTTTCTTTTTGCATGACAACCAACTATGAGAAATAACATCTTAAAAGCAGAATACATAATGAGATTATTTCTTCTCATTCCACCCAAATTTAATAAAAATGGCGCAGAAATACTTAAATTTTCAAATGAGGTCTGTCGCATCTGAGAGACCTTTTTCCACTGCAGGTCTGTTTCAAAAGGATTTAAGAAATCGTCTATCTCCGCAAAATTTGAGAACACTCGGTTTTTAAACAAAAATCCTATTAATATCAATTTTCATTATTAATCACTTGCAAAGTTGTTTTAATAGTTTTAATTTAATTTTAACATGATCTCAAATTCATTTTGTTGCCTTTTAAACCTTATTAATATCAATTTTAAATCTTGAGCCAATCTAAACTGAATGCCATCGTTTTTTTCAAAATCAAAAATATTGCAGATTTTTGTAGTTTGAAAATTTTGAATGTTAGAAACTGAAATTTTGATGATATAAATGGCTCATTAATGTTCTTTTGTATAATAGAAGAATTACTGTACATAATTTTGGTTAATTTTTACTTGAGTAAGCGTATCGGAATCGGTATCGGCGATATTTATTTTAAATATCGGTATCGGATCGGCGAAATGGCGTATCGTTACTTCTATTTTCACATTGTATTTGCCAGATTCTGTTATGCTATTTGTTGTACCTTTCAAAACCATACTTTTGTAAAATACATGAGAAAAGTCTTATGGCATAATACCAAGTAGGATAATGCTTTACTTTTTATGCAAAAACATGTGACATAAAATGGATATGGTGGGGTTTGTAGCGTCGATTTTGCCCACCCCAGGAATTTTTACTTTGCCCCTTTTTATATTACATTTTTTGTATAAATTAGTTAACCCCAAAAAACTATAACATATAGGTACATATACAAAAAAAAAAATAAAATGATTCATAGCTCAATTTCTGTGAAAATGTGATTTGCGACCTGACAATGTACCTATATACTTCTGTAAATACATATTATAATAGGCCATCTTTATCTTGTATTAATACATAACTAACCAGCTTTATTTATCATGTACTACATTTCATTAGGCTTAAAAATATAATAAGGAAATAAAAAAATTCATAAGCAACAATTTTAATTAAAATACAAAAAAAAAAAAAAACTCAAATTATAATATTAAACTGTAAATGTAAATGGTACGAATTTAAAACAACAATAGAATACTAAATAATTTTTCGTTCAAATGAAACCATATAAATTTTTGTTGGTTGTGTGTATACCTATGTATTTTATTTTTATATTTTTATATTATTAATATTTATTATTTGTATAAAAAATGTGAACTATCCATAAGTAAAAGCCATACAGACATTTCATAAATCGTAAGTACGTTCACATTCATTGGTTGATATGTTCGAGAGAAACAAAGTGCAGAGAGCAGCGTTGCCATTGACGCTACATTTTTAACCAAATGCTAATACTTTCTGAAAACTTAAAATATGTAATTTACATTGGTTTTATGGGGTACATAATACACATTTCTCTATAACCGATACTGTTTAGGTGCAAAATGCTAAAGTGGTCGCACTGCTGCATTTGCCATTATTACAGGGATACCAAATTAGATTTAACAGATTGTCTTAGCATTTAAAAAGCATGTACTTTTACTTTTCTTTCAATAATTTATTAAACATTTTAACTGGGCTAAAGTTCATGTTTATGATTATTGCTTGTACACGATATGTTGAATCAACTCATTTTCAATTAATAAAAAAATTCTGATGTAACTAAAATAACAAACTTTTAAATTTATCAAATGCAGTGAATAGTTTGCAAATATCAGCATATTTGTTAGCATAATAGTTGATTTTAATTCTAATATCACAAAGATTTTAAATCCTTTTACGCTTTTTAAAACTCTTCG
Source organism: Eumeta japonica (assembly GCA_005406025.1). Classification (NCBI taxonomy): domain Eukaryota; kingdom Metazoa; phylum Arthropoda; class Insecta; order Lepidoptera; family Psychidae; genus Eumeta; species Eumeta japonica. The sequence goes on from BGZK01003459.1 coordinate 18,921, forward strand.
ATGAAAATACATCTCAAGCCCGATCTGTTTGCGATTTAGATTAAAAAGTTTTTCAGGGGTATCCAAAAACCGGAACTTGCTGGTGATGGTAATAAAGTTTTTGTACAGTATACAGTAAATAAAAGACTGTTTTCTTCAAGCAAAATTTACTAATAAGATGAAATTGACTTATTTTGGTTCCGAGGTGTAGTATATATTTGTATATATACGTAATTCCGAAACTTCTCATGAGCTATTCATTCCTTTTTTCCTTTTAAACATATTGATATACGATATTGCACTCATAGTTAAAAGTGACTCATTCTAAACTTTTGTTTTTCACAAAACAAAAACGGAGTATTTGACCTTAATAAAAATAGTTTAAAAACAGTTTGGTCAATTTAGTAAGAAATGCATATAAATTATGATCTACCTTGCATTTTTTATTTATTTTAGTAGATAGTAAACAATCAATTTTTTGATGGTATATTATTTGAACCATTTACGGAGTTATTTTAGCTAAACTACTACAAGTCGAATTAAAATAAACTCTAAAGAGAAATTTTTTTTTTTTTTAACTACCTGTCCCACAATGTCACTCGACATCGCTCGCTCGAATAAATACATTGAAAGTAAAAACAACGTTTTGAAATTTGTTGTTGTTTCCAACTTATTTAGGAGCAACGATATCGAGTGACATCGTGGGCCAGGCAGTAAATGTGTTCTAATTCGAATTAAGGCTATTTATCATGTAGTAGTAGAGTCTAGCTGATAATGATGAATCACTATTAAATTGCAACTTTATACCAAATGATATATAATAACAGTTAACAACAAAATGCATTGAAAATTTTCCTATAGATAAACAAGTGTATTGTGAAGCATGCAAATCTGAAAATTAAAATTATGAATTGAGTCACTTTTGAACTGTGTGCGATATGTTTGTACCTATAATACATATATATTCATTATATATGTACATATTCACTCTTAAAAAATGCAAAATGTCTAGCAAATTTGGTAAAATTCTGCAAAAATGGCAACACATGAAAATAGATACACAGATCAAAGAAAAAAACTCAACCATGTTATACTATTTCATAATATTCATATGTAGTTCCTACCTCCCTCCCCAAAAAGGAATTTAAAAATGTTTGCCAGAAGTTATTATTTAATTTGTTTTAATGTTTTTTTAGATACTACAATAACAGCAACAATTACGGTAATAAAAGCAAGTTATTATTACAAAGTTACCACATATCTATAATATTATCCCCTACAGATTTTGTGAATTTTGTTTATATTACATACATAATTAAGGCTACATTAAAGTCTGAGTTAATTTTGAAGTACCAAAATTTGTCGAAATTGTACCATTAATCTATCGACACACCTGAATTTCAATTTCTTAGCACTCCTATGTCAATGTGTATTATTGGACTCTCCTGACTCTGCATTCTATGCGCTAAGCAGAAAGTAAATACATATGTATGTATGTACCTATACTTTGAACGTGTTCTTTGCTTTGTTCTTTACATTGCATGAAACGGTGCGCATTCAACGCAAAGTTTGTAACGTCTGCTTTAATACGCCATGCATTTCATGCGGGTCTCTCTTATATAGATATGATGAAAAATTTTCAGTTCTGGTAGGTACATCCGATTTCCTTTGTTTCTCTTTTCACTATTTATTTGTTAGACCCTTTACGTAAAACCAAAGTAATTTTTTTAACTTTTCTACTCAATATTTTTATATTTTTCTTATTTGCAGACTTGAATGTTTGAGAAAAGTTAAAACCACTTCACAAAAAGCGGCTATAATCTTCAATCAAATCGGTATGTATGTACATATGTATATATAAGAGATATAGAATAAAATTCATGCAAACCCCTGGTTTATGATATGATAAGTCTATTCAAAATAAAAAAGATTATTGAAAATCGGTTTATAATTGGCAAATAGTTGTCTGCCTGATTTCAAAAAAAAAAAAATCAAGAGGCTTAACTGCATACACTTCTTTTAATGTTTAAAATCTACAAAATGACTGAGTAGTATTGTAACAAACATATAAAATATTACCCGAATTGATAACCTCCATCTTTTTTAGAGTCAGTTAGAAGAGAATTTATGGAATCTATTTGCACAAAGCTAAGTTCTTAAGAGAAGGCAAAGCCTTAGAGATGTTTTTTAAATTTTCACTTTTTAGCCTTATACTACCTTTTTTATTTTGTAACATTTTTTTCAAACGCGTTTAATATGCAACCCTGCTTAGAGATCTGGCCACACTGCAAGTGATAGTTGGTAATAGAGAATAAACATGTATGCATGTGTAACCAAGTAATAAAAAATAAGCTTTGCGGTAGTTAGTTCGGCAAAACATTCTAAGAACATTTCACTACTTTCAGTTCAGATGCATATGTATGTATTTTGGATTTACCTTTTATTTGCTAAACAACACTCAATCGACTCACTTCAATTAGAATTATGGCTATTACTCTCACATTTAGGAGAATAAATGAATGCAAAACTTTACCACTTCTTTTGTAACTAAATACAATTCATACTCAATAACGGCTTACTGCCAAATTTTACTTGTTGGACTTTTCGCAAATTCTTTGATTCACTTGTTTTGAATATTATACATATGCAACAATTACACCAAATTTTCTGTTTTTACTATTTTTATCTTTCAAGATGATAGAAATTACATAAAATATTTAACAACACAAACTATTTCTTAGACACTAATTGAATAACTAAATGCATGCTTATTGTTTTCGCTTTATTCACTACTGCTTTGAATATCGCTGCCAACAGCAAAAACTCCGTAAACAGCAGGGACGGAAAGCTCAGTACACATTAAACTTTCATAATTTCCTTGTTTTTGGAAAATTTATTTAAAAATTTTTAAATTGAGTTGAACTACATAAACTGAACTACATAATTTAGAAAATATTAAAAAGTATCAAATATATTGTGATTGTTTCCATTCCTTAAAAGAGAGACAATTTATTTGTAACTTTCTTTTCAAAGAAAAAAAGAATAATTTTTTGTATTCTACAGGTCTTATTCAAAAACTTATGCAAGGCTTATTAAGCTCTTGTTTAACAATTTTCTATGAAATATTTTTCAAATAAGAACTTAATAGAAAACATATAAGTCTTATAAATAAGATATTATGCATGTATAGTAAGATGTATAAAACTAATGAAAAATATGGTGATCGGATGTATAAACATCATCATCATAAAGAAATATCAATATTATTAATACATATTAAAAGCCCTACTATTCATTTTATTGCAACCACTGGTGTCCGTATATAATGTAAACATAACCAGACATAACGAAACACAAAATATTCCTGAAGAAGTTTTCGAAAGGAAAGCGAAATATTGCAAAATAATAATAGTATTTATTATATTTTTTATAAAAAACCTTGAGCTTGAATATTAATTTGAAATCTGAAATTCATTTATTTTACATAGAAATTTATGTGAAACAATCAGGTGACAGATTATTTTATTAAAATTTGAGTTGCCTATGTAAGAAAAACATGTTTAAGCAATCATTAAAAGCTTTACCCAGCAGATATGGGGCAAAAATTTCATAGTAAATCAATAAAAAAAAAATGTAGTGATAGTTATAATTATAATGCAATAATGTTGAAAAAAGAGTTTATCCCACACATTCGTACGATTCATTTACCTGAAAATAACAGCAAAGTCTGAAAGACTTTTAAAAAATCGTTTGAAAATGGCATTGCTGGTGCCACATTATTATACAAATATTATGCAAAAACAGCTTTACAAAGAAATCGCATGGAATCTATCATTTTATGAAAATTTTCATAAACTTTTGCAAATCGGACAGACTTGTCAAGAAAATCTGCACTTTTAGACCACACTATCGTACGACTGAATAGGATAGTATATCTATCACTGCCTTAAACAATCGTCTATTGTTTACATTTCCCATGAATTTTATAAAAGTTTGCCATCTCTGAACTAAAAATATAAAATAACAAAGCTTGGTCCAACAAGTTTGATTAATAACTTGTTTGATGCAACAAAGCAAATTGAAGAGTTAATTTCAGCATTACCACCTTCGCTACACAATTTCGCAATATTTTATGCGAAATTTCTAAATAAAAAGTTTAAAATATATTTATCTTTAAAAAATGTGTTTTAATTATTATGCGTCGAATTTTCATTTCTAGGTGAAGTTAACTAATTTTACTTTAATTGATTTTACTAAATAATGATTATTTATAGGAAGTAAAAGGATGCGCATTAAAATTATTTTAATTTATTTTACAAGTGAAATTTTATTTATATATTTCGAACGGAACCTATGTTTTATATCATTGGTATTGGTGAAATTTCTGTAATTGCAAGTATTATCCAAAAGTAAATGTAAAGATGGGATTGATAGTGTTTCCCTACATAAATTATGTGAAATGCTTTTCACATAAACTGTCTAAATAGCTCGCATTTTAAAAGATGAGGAATAATATCTTATTTAAATGTGAAATCTTTAAACATACTAACAACTTGAGTTAAAGAGATGTTACTGAGACTAACACATCTGTAGGGTAGTAAGCTTAAAAATTAAGAAATTATCATATTATGTTATTATCAGACACGAAATGAAATCTATTGGCTCATTAGCATGAATTACAAAAATAACTTCATAACTGTATTTTCTTTTATTATTAAATCGCAAACATAATTTTAAATATAATCCACACAGCAAAGTATATATTTCATATCTGTGGTATAAATTTTAGATTCTTAAAATGAAGTAGATGCCGCTATTACAACCAGTAAAAACATTTTAGTCAGGTAGCCCTATAAATTTTCGTAAACAAGAATTGACAACACCAACATTATTCGTTTCTTGTTTTATAAAAACTTGTGAAGATAAAGCAAATAATTTCCAAATTAATTTAAATAAAAGGAAATATTGAAACTAGCAACTCTTACATAAGTTAAAGGTACGTACATAATATTTATTTTGTATATAAGTAATACACTATGCTTTATTAAATTGTTACACGAATTCCTGAGAGCGAATTCTTGAGAAAATGTATGTGTAAACAAAATATTGACAACTGGAATAAAACATGTGTGGTAAATAAACTAACTAAAGTATCATTGCATAGGCACACTTAGTGGTGGTTTAGCGTAAATGGTCAGTGTCGTTGCCTTAAAAAGCAATTTGTATAATATAATTAAAATCAAATAATTGAATTACCAAATATGAAACATTTTTTTGCCCTTTCGCACAAATGAAAAATATCTTTCATAAATTCAGTTCTATTTTTGATGAGTTGTTCTGATATCATTAGGTATTTGAAATACCATAGGAATATGTTAAGAAATTGTGAATTGGTAGTTTATTAATTTCGTCATAAAAATTATAAGAATGGTGCTAAGAAATTAATAAATAATCTGCATAAACCACATTGCCAAACTGATTTAAATGTTTTAAAGTACCAAATAAAGGAGATTGATTTAAAAGTTAAAGGTTTTCCCTTAGTTTTATTTATAGTAAAATTACAATAGGATCTAGCTGGCTTAAGACCGGATTATATGCCACACTTTTCCCTTATACTTCCATGGTAAATGTTGCCATAGAAAAATCTTGTTATGTAGATACGACAAATTTTCTTACGATTTCCTTTTTCTTATCCTTGTAAGCAGAAAAACAAAATTGAATGAATTTCATAAGAATGGGAAAATTCTAATCTGTATACATATGGATAAAACACTATTCCATTAAACTAAAGATAGTGAAGAACGATGTTAAAAAGCAAAATTGTAGTAAAACACACACACACAGTTGTATCAAATAGTATTAAGTAAAATGCTTAAATAAAACAAAAAGTTAATGCTAATTGTAATGCATAAATGAAAGAAAATTAAACAAAAAAATTAACAAGTATCTAAAACCGGCAGCTCAACAAAAAAAAATTAATTTACTATTGCAATTGCTTTGATTGTAGTGTTATATACCGACCCTGTACTTTTGCATTGGAATTG
>BGZK01003460.1:0-24936 GCA_005406025.1 Eumeta japonica
AGTATAAATTTAACTTTAAAAGTTAAAATTGCAAATGAAAAAAGGGCTTCATACTCACATCCTTTAAACAAAGTAAAGCTTTTAAATTTTCATTCAAACAAATAATAATTATTATTTTAACTACATAATTTCATATTGATAAAATATAAGTGTTATTTGTTTGTTTCAGATACCTTAAAAGCGTTGTTTTTAACATTGATTCAAATTGTTTTAAACAAAAAAAAAAAAAATTCAAAGCTAAAAAAAAAATGCAAGGTAATCATGGATAACTCTCAGTTAAAGTTACAAGTATCGATACTTAGTTAAACAATTGCTCTTCCTTTTTATGGTTTAATTCTGTTCTTCTTTTTTTCATTACCAAATTGTAATATTAAAAGTTTATACTTTGAGTTTGTATGCATAAGTATATTTTTCTTCTGTTAAATTGAAGTAGAATTTAATTTATTAATATTTCTTAACCAGAAGCAATTTAGTGAATTTCTTAAGTTTGTTTCTTTTGTTGATTTCTTTGAGTTTGTATACAAATCAATTCGCTTTCAAATAGAAAGATACATATGGATTTTATGTGTTTTTCACAAAAAAAAAAAACTAAACTAATGAAAAGGCAGCATTATTTGTTTTCATTTTCTTCCCTTTATATTTGTTTATTTTGTTGCAAACTTTATTAGTCTAATTAGAAATATGGTAAAGAAAATTTAAAGATCATGTGAGAAACGTAATTTAATAAATTTAATTTTAAGCACAGCATTTCGGCTTTGGCATGTTAATATTATTTATTTGACATTTAACACATTTCAAAGTAAATATATTTACTTAATGTAAGCACCAGCCACTAAAGCGGGTTTTGAAAGTTTATATTATGCGATTTAATTGTCCATTTGACAATTTACGCACCAATTAAGTAAGTTTCTTTTGAAGTAGCACCTTAATCGCACCCTATAACTATGCAATTTTAAAATGCTCATTTGGCTCAAAGAATCTTTGTAACACCACAACAATGCAAACAACTGGTGCGTTCCAATCGTCATGACATTTAAGAAAATTAATTTATGTTTATGCATTTTAAATTTTCTAATATATATATATATATATATATTTTATATATAAACTATCATACAATTTAGACAGTGTTATTTCCGACACAATCAATCGACAGTGGACCTTCCTCATTTGTTTGTGTTGTTGAGGTGACACATAAAAATTATGAATAAATTCGTGTTGTTTTTGTTTTGTAATTAAAAAAAAATTATTGACTAAAATGGCGAATACTTTCCATTTCATGTATCACGTATGTATGTTTTATTATTCCAAAATGATGCCAACTAATACAACATTTATATGTTAGTATTTTTTAAAGATATATTATCACTACAGTCAGTTTAAATATCCCAAATTTTAATTGAAAGCTGATCTTTTATGCAAAATAGAGTTCTAGTTTCCAGATGTGGTGACATTTGGTAGATCAAGCTTTTAGCAAGTGGTTTCTTGTGTGATCCATAATAATGATGAACATTTTTAGTTGGTAATTTTATTTTTACGTTGCTACTGTATAAGATTTAAGGTTAAAATTTTACATATTCCTTTTGAAATGCATTACTTTCAACTTGTGGTAGAGTTATTTAACAGCTAAGCAATGCCATTGGTTGCTATTCGAGAAAATACTTTGGTGAAGTAAATATTTAATTAGAAATTAAAAATTGTTTTATACAATTTTCATATGTTTATAAGATTTATGTATATACAAATATGTGCGTGTTTTATAAATAGGTACATGCAAACTTTGTTAACCTCTTTCTTCTATATTTTTCAACTGATTTCTTTTAATATTTCACATTTTTTCACATATTGTCGGACTCTAGTGTATCGTTATATAAGTTTTACTAAAACGGGTCATTATGTTAGGACTTTTGTTATAGATGAGAGTTGAAGTGCATAAACACCATTGCTGCCCCTTTAGTATGTCTGATAAAAGTACTGTCGTAGCAAAATTTAATCATACTCTTCTTCAATAATTTATTGATAAAATATAATTATTATAACGGTTTTTAAAAAATAATATAGATCCGAGATGAGCGAAATGAACAGCAGACTGTGAAATAACATTTAAATTTACACGAACTTTAAGAATGAAATAAATATGGTTTAACCAGCTAAATATTAGCATTGCATATGTATGTGTCGTTTGCCCTTGCAAGGAAATCATTAATACTTGTAACATTTGTATTTTTCTGCCATAAGCCTCTATGAACTCGTTTCTTGTTTAATGATCTTTTAAATTTTCTAATACCCCTTTAACTGGCTACACAAAACCAATCTACATACTTTCATTTTATTTAATTATGTATAAATATAAAACGCAATTATTTATTTATTTATTAAACTACAATGTACAACAATATACAAACAAATATTATACATGGTTTAAAAGAATACATTTTTATTGACAACTTTTTTAGATTTTAAGTTACAGTAGAAACACACAGGAGACAAATTAAAAAAAGAAAATAAGTAGATTTAGTAGTTTAAACAAACAAAACGAAGTTTAACAACATCTTAATATACATATATATATAAAAACAAACAAAAATAAAAAAAAAAAAAAGATACACATAAATAAGCAACAAGAAATCTAGTCAGTGAAATATTAATTAAGTAAAAGTTATTATATACTTAGAGAACTAGAAAATAACTTTTGGAGAAGAAAAAAACTCTTTTAAACATCTTAAAAAAATAAGAATAAGCTTGTTGTTTGTTTGCCTTATAAAATGGAAACATTTTCAAAATGCATTGTTTTGTAAAATTTAAAATTTGAAATTAATAATAATAAAACAACAAGATGTGTTAAAATGTTCTGATTTTACCCAGTAAACAAATAACAAATTTATTGCATATAACACACAATTTATAAAACCCAAAGATTTTGTTTAAAAGAAAACTATTTAGTAAAATTACGAAGAGCCACAAATGTTCATAATTTGCATAGTATATTTAAAAGATAGGTGAGGTTCTTTTTTAGTTTAATTTTAATTACATTAAAAATATTTATTTTATTTCTTAAATGCAACAAACAAAAAATAATTTTGCAATGACAATTCAAAATGATACTAAAAACCTCTGCATCTTTTAAATGAACTATTAAGCTTATGCTGAGCTTGTTAGCTCTGTTAAGATTTAAAAAAAGGAAAAAATCTTATAAATATTTATTAAGAAAATAATTTTGTTTAGTTTCACTTCAAAATGTTAAAGTTGTTTTGAAATTACTAAAAATTTAAATAGTAAAAGTTTGTACAAGTTTTTCTTTCAAATTAATTTTTTTATTGAGTGGTAAATCTTTTGTGCAATAGTTGATATAAAAGCGAAATTTTGACGATGGAGAATAAAATTGTTTAATGAAAAATAAGGTATCTCATATTTTAAAGAAATATTATACATACAAACATATTTATATTTTACTTTATGTTTGAATTTAAATCGACTTCATTTATATGTATATAACGAAAATTTTATATTGCATACATACATATAAAGCAATTCTTTTAACTGTAAATTTATATAAATACTTTCTACATAAACATACATAAATATATACACAACATTTACATACTTTTCATTCTACAACATTATTTAAATATTTTAATTTATTATTTATTTATTTTTGCTTTTTTGTATCGTTAATATTTAAGTGTAATTTAATTATAATTATATCTATATACAACAAAAGCATACATATTTTATTTAATAAAAGTCTAATTTATTTTTCATTTTAAGGGAATTATTACAAGAAAATCTAAAGAGAGAAACAAATTAATAAATTGATCTGGCATCAATTTTAATTTAACTTTTTATACATTAAATGTGTGTATTTATTCTTTAGTTTGTGTCAATATACTTTATTGAATTGTAGGCCAACTTTGTGTTGTTGTGTTGCTTAAGAAAATGCAAAAAGTAAAATTGTGTAATAAAACTAAAAAATACAAATTCATTTTAAAAATTTTAATTTTTCATATTATTTTTAACATACTTTTGATTTAAATATTTTCTTTTTGTTAAGAGAAAAATAATTTGTAAATAACTTTGAGGGAAATATGTAAAAAGTTTAAACTGTGAATTTTGTTAAACATAAATATGTGCATACATTTTCTTTGCTGAAGCCGGTTAAAAAATACACGCTTTGAGTTTATATATGTAAGAGTGTGTTTATGTATGTTTTATAGAAATGCAGTAAACAAACGTAGAAAATATTGTTTTCCTTTTAAAGGGCAACTAAATGCATTACAATATCATTACATATTTTCAAAATGAAATGATTATTAAAATCACGTTGTCCTTAATTTTTTCCTTAAAATATTTTTATGTTTATGTTTAATTTAATTTTTAGTTTGAAATGTCATTTATTTTCTTTTAATTTTTGGTTTGTGTTTAACTTTTAAAACTTATTATTTTTTTAATTTTAAATTGTGTCTTTAAAGTATGTTTACAGCAAGTACAGGCACGCCTCAAAAGCTGGACCACAACAAAAGTAGTTGTGTGTAATAATAATAATATTGAATACCATTTCTATAGAGTACTTTTTTTCATACATTAAAATTTTGAAAGCAAAAAGAACATAAAAAAGAAATGAGAATGTTGATTTAATTTTGACGCAAACGAATTAGAAAAGAAAAAAATATGTATATAGCAGCTTTTGATGTGCATGTACTTTATTATTTAATATACTTTGAGATCCTGTTTTAAAACTTTTTAGTTTGTAATATTATTTGTCATTTATTATATATTCTTTTTTTTAATATTAATACATTATTATTATTATTATTATTTTAATTTTGTTTTCTTTTTCTTGATAAATAAAACTTTTGACCAAACACCCGAATTTTCTTTTGGAAAAAGACTATTTATTTCACATAAAATCCTGGAATAAGACAGAAAATTATAGACATACATACCGGCATCAAACAATTTTGCAACAATTTAACAATCAATCATTCTGAAGAAAATTTCAACTACTTTTTTCTTGTATCTTAAAATTTGTTTTACTTTTTTTTTCATGTATTTAGTAAATATATTTCGTTTGAAATTAAATACAATCATCATTTTGAGTGATTTATTTTAATACAAATTGACGAACGGAAAATTTTCTTTTTTTAATATGTGAATTGGCAGTTAGACGCATTTCTCGCTTTCATCGATTTCTAATACATTTTCATAAATTTTATTTTATAATTGTATTGGTTCTATAACTTTAAAAACATTTATTTAATCATATTTCAGTTGTTTTAAATTTGTTATAATAAAGGGTATTCACTGTTTTCGTAAAATAGCTTTTGTTTTTAATTGAGGCAAAGTCTGCCGTCAGTTGTTCACTTAAGCTTATAGAATTACTCTTTACAACTTTATTTTTTTTTTTAATTTAATTTTATTTTTATTTATTATAGTATGCATATATCTTTTTTTCAATTATATAACAATAAATTTTATTTTTTGTCAAAGAGAAAATTTTTATATTATTTTTTTTATTTTCATAATTTTTTTAAAATGTATTTTTCTTTCTAGATGTATTAACCAAAACTTTTAAAGTTTTCAATATGTATTTATTGTATTTTTAAGTAGAAGTTTGTACCTTTATCCTTCCCCGCTACACCTCCACAACATGATGTCCTAACCCAGCAAAATAAAACAAAATTCTAGTCATTTTTTTTAATGAAGGACAAAAACACTTGAATGATCTCAATTATTAAAAGCAAAGCATTTTAAATAAAATATAATAGTCATTAAAAACATTTCCGAAAACTAAATATACTTAAACATATGCTATCAAAATTATTATTAAATCAAAAAAAAAAATTCAAATATTTAGCTTAGTAAGTTCACATTACTTTCGATTTGTTTTTTAAACAAACAAAAAAAATTGTTAATAATTTTCTTAATTTAATTAACTTTGCTGTCTTAAAATTTAAGACATATTTTTAATTTAATTTTTTCTTAAAAAAATACTCAGTAAAATATTTATTTATATATATAAAGAAAATAATGAATATTAAAAAAATTTTAGTTTTAATTTTATTTTTATTTAGTGTAATATTTACTTGATTATTATATTTATTTACAAAAACATAATATTATTAATTTAATTCTTTTCTCAATGATATTATCAGTAAATAATTTATTATAACTTCTTATATTTATATATTATCATAAAAAATCACAGTCCCCAAACAGTTTTGGGTAAAAAAAATCTGAATATTATAAATGTATTAAAAATTTTAAACAAATTATGAGTTTTTCATTATGAATTTTTAAATATAAAATTAAAAAAGAAAAGCAAATACAAGTAACCAAACATTTGTGAAGAGGTTTATTTTAAATTCTTTTATTAATTTGTTTATTCAAATTTTTATTTAATTTTGTTTGTTTTAATTTTAAAATCATTTGCTGCAGTTTCAAATTAAAAAATTATAAATTTTTGCTAAAACGTTTTTAACAGGAAAACTTTGTTGCGAAGCAGTTTTGATGTGCCACTGCCTGTTATTTATATGGGCGAATGAGGGCACATCAAGTTTCTGATTACGATCGAGTTTAATAAATTTTTTAAAATTGCTTTGTAAAATTTGCAGACGATGTTGTGTATTTTTAATCCTTTCCATAAAAAAAATTAAGAGGTTGGCATTGAAAAAATTCAGCAAATGATTTTATTTTTCATTTTTAATAATTTAATATTTTATGTTTGTAGAAAAAAATTGTTTTTATATTGTTTAATAGATATGTTTAATAAAAGATTTGAAATACTGTTCTAAATTAAGAGTAAAAGAAAGTTTGCTTTGTGTCTGAGTTTGAAGCCAGTGGGTTGGTGATTATCATAGTGGATATGAAACAGCCGGTTAAATAAAAGTTTCAAAATTTAATTAAAAAAAAAATTAAAGAGTTGCAACTTTTTACTTTAAGTACATCTATTAAATCTTTTATTAATATTATTTTGTATATTTATATATATTTTTATTTTCCTTGGTTTTATTTAATTAAAGAAATTATAGTTTTATTTTTTGTGGGTTACTTTTCTTTGCAGGTTGTAATTTTTTTCCGTTGATTGCATTGAAGTCTTCCATTACATAACATTTGTTTGTAAACGTTTTCAGTTTTGTACAAGTCTAGGCTGTTGTTATACATTGTTGGTTTTTTACAAATTTTAATTTTAGAATTAATTACAGTTCTATAAAGAAAACTGTTTATCATACATATATATGTCATAGTATTAAGGGAAACAGTTTTCCGATTTTATATTTTATTTTTGTTTAATAAACTGTCATTATTTCTGTTTAGGCTTTCAATTTGTGTTTACTTAGCTTTGTCTTATTTCTGAACAATCCTGTTTCTCCTTTTACTCTCTTTGTTTTAACCTTTAAAGTTGAATTATTTGTTACTTTTTTTAGTTGGTTGGCTGATTTCGCTCAGTGTAAAACACAATTCACCCATTTATAAATAGATTTCAATAAAAATAACTCCTGTCTTCCTTTATTGAGAACCATAAACTTGTTTATTTTTCTATGTATCCGTTTAATTGAGAAAATGCCCAACAAAATAAAAAATGCCATCGGTTATTCACCATTGTTTTCTTAAGTTCTGCGTAAAAGTTTTAGTTGAAGTAAATAAACATTTTCGGTTCTCACAATTTTATTTTTACAGTGTAACATTGAATTAAAAAGATTTTGCAAACTAATTACTAATTTTTTAAGTAAAATTGAAAATTCAATTTGATAAAAAAGAAATTGTCATAATTTTTGGTTTCTTTGATAACATTCAATTGTAATTTGTTGTTGTCTAACATTTATAAGTTTTGGTAAGTAATAATTTTAAAATTTACATTTTTCTTTTTTTTCGTATTTATGAAACAGCTCGTTAAAAAATCTTTCTGGTTTTTCTTCAGTGTATAATTTGATCATTTTGTTGTGCCACAAAGAATATAACAAAAAAATTTATAATTTTCTACTTTTTAATTTCTTATTTTCAGCGGAGTTGTATTAGGTGCAAACCGAACATAAACTTAATTATTTTTTCTATATGTATAAACAAATCAAATTTTAAATTCAAAATACATCGAAAATGATCGTTTATTATTTTATACTTCTGTTAATATTTTTAAGTTTATTTTAAATTTGGGATCGTTTTGTATCTTTTATACATTTTCATTTAAGTCCCAAATGTAATTACATACATTATTTTCAAGTTATGATTTTTATTTTCTTATAAAAGGTCTTTAAACCCGATAACCATTTATTACATTTAACAAAACGATAAGAAACATAAAACTTCGTTTTCTTAGTCGGTTCAAGAGCAAAAGGTTACAAGTTTACTTCTATTGCTTCTTAAAAAATATAAATAAAAAAGAGGTCAAATAAAAAATAAATATTTATCCATGTTTTATTATTTATAATATATTACACAAATAGTTTAACAAGAAAATAAACCAAAAGTAAAGTACAAAAAAAATATTTATATCACAAATCTAAAAACTCAACAAAGTAATTCAATAAAAAAAATTCTTTTTGCAATTTTCTTCGACAATGTTTAGTATATATTAAATGATTAGCAAAAATCAATCGCTAATAGCCATTTGTGCAGCAAAAAATGGGCAAAATTGTTATAAAAAGATGTGATTTTGTTTTAAAATTATCTTTAAAAATAACAAACGTTTAGTCAAAAATGTCTGGAGATTGAAAAAGTATTCCGCGACTATTTTGGCAACTGTTATTAGTCAACGTTTGTGTCTTTAATCTTTTGTAATTGAAGCAATATCCTTCATTTGCTCTTGACTTTTCAAAGCATACCTCAGCCTAAACTGAAAACATTTAGCTTTATTATGACTGAATGCACAATTGTGTATTGTTCACGGGTTGCCAGTTTATAAAAAATCATAAAGATTTGCTGCATTTGAACAAAACATTTTATTTGAAAAATTTTCACATGTGGAATTCATGATGGCTTTTAAGATTGACAAAACTTAAAGATAACCTTTAAAAAAATCTTTTTTCTGGATTAAATATTTTGTGCTACAAGATTTGTAATTTTGTTTTAATATTATAATTTCAGTTGTTTATTCCATAGATGTTATTAATTTAAGATAATTTGAGGCTTAAAATGAGATGGTTTTAGATGAATTAATCTTTTTTTGTCATTATTAAGGCTAGAACTTTAACAAGTAAAAAGCAGTAAATAAAATTTTTATAATAATTTTATTATTTTTTGAAAAAAAAATGTGCATAGAAAGAAGTTAAGGATTAAAAGCCAAAATATGTTAAACCTTTAATTGAAAAACAAATAATTTCTAAAACTGTTTTGGTGTTTTACCATTTTAAGGTCATTATTGCAACTTACACTTAAGGTGGGATTTTATCGGTCATATTTCTTAATCAGATTTCATAATTTAAACTTGACGCTCGTGGAAAAAGAAAATTGAAGAAAAACTCACAACTCAAAAGCCCAATAACATTCAAATAATTATAAAAGTAAAATAGAGTTCAAACAATTAATTAACGAAATTTTTCATTCACTATTTATATGCATATTTACATACGAATAAATCCTATCTTCATCGATCGTTATATTCGCATATGTACATACATTTGTGAACGACAACATATGTATGTATGTCTAAGAAAATTGTTTACGGTTTTAAAGTTTTATAAAACAATTTTGATATTTTTTGCTTTATCAAGTCCACATAATCCATAATATTCACATTTTTCCAAATGTTTACAAAAATTACATTCATAAAATTTCTACTGTTCATTTTTATTTTTATAAATCTTTTCTTGACACCACAACAATTTTTTTATGAATTAGATTTTAATGATAATCTTCACCACGTGCCCGAATAAAGTTAAAATGTATAAACCATGTGTCGCGTTTATTTGCTTTATAAACTGCTTTTTATTTTTAGTCCAAGCTTAGACACATTCATAAATATGCACCAAAACGTTTTCAATTGGCAATAAGCATGCACATATTTAGTCAAATGTAAAGAGGCTAGAAGATAATTTTATTTAAGCTTAAAAACATATTTTTATGTTCTCTTTAACCTCATTAAAAACATTTCAAATTGTGCAGATATATTTTTAATTTTATTAAATGTAATTATTATACTTTGTGTAAAGCAACCAACTACAAAAATCAAATACTATTTTCAGTTTTATAATTTTTTCTAAAAATAATTATAAATTAAAAACAACAAATTAACAAAACAAAGCAGTCGTATTTATTTTTTTCAAGAAAAATATTAAACTTGTGTTGATTTAATTTTAAAACTAATTTAATATATGTATTTAGTTTTGATTTGATTTAATTTTCCGCCTTTTGTTTCATTTTAAGGAAACGACTTTAATTTATTTAATTTTGACTTGGTTTTATGGTTTAGAAATTTAATTTTCCTTTTGTTTGTTTAAAAAAAAAGCGAAACATATTAAAGACTGATAAAGCTTCTTCTAGCTTTAAACAAAATAAGAGCTTGCTATATAAAATAAATTATAAAATATACAAATTAGAAATTTATAAGACTGAAAATTTATTTCTAAACGAAAATTTTAAAAGAAAAATGTGTGATATTTACTTGAAATTTATTAAAAAATTAAAATACTGTTAATTTTTAGCCAATTTTTTCATGTTATAAATAAACGTAAAAATTATATAAAAAAAAGAAAAATAAATTGACTTACCAATTTGGAGCAATATCATCTAGTTGAGCATGTTTCCAAAAATCTCTTAATTCTTCTAATAGAAAAGCAACGGGCATACCATGGATATTACCCGAGGCCGTAGTGGAGTGCAAATTAATGTCAGCATGAGCATCAACCCATACCAAAGACAAATTGGGAGTGTGTATTAAATGACCGGCCACAGAACCTGTATTTTATTTGAAAATAATATTTTATGTATTTTTTTCCTAATTTCTTTTTTCTTGTAAATTTACCAAAGCCTATAGCATGATCACCGCCTAAACATAGGAATTGTTCATTTTCCTGTAATATCTGTGGTATTTTTTCTATCAACGCCTTGTTGCAGCTCATAAAGGGCCCATAATTTTTCAAATTTTTATAATCAGGCGATTCTGGTACACTCAAAGGATCGTATTTATATTGCCATAATCGGTTATGGCTAAATTGCCTTTTTTTTTTGAAATAAAGAAATATAATATTTAAAATATGAGCTACAACATTTTTTATTCGAAGCTTAAACGAAATACGTAAGTACATTTGTTTACCTCTGGAGGTATTTTCTAAAATATCTTTTAAGCCCTTTTGTCTTAATAAATCTGGAGCTGTTTCTACGCCCGCTTTAGTCTGCCCCTTAGAGAAGGGTACGCCTACAATACCCAACTTGGATTTAACATCTCTAAAGGCTACTTGTGAAGAGCCAAAATATCTCACTTTTATCTACACAATTTTTAAACATTTTCCTTTTCGTTTTTGTATTGAAGATATAAACAATTTTTCTTTGTAATTAAAACAATGCACACTTTCACTTTTATTGTTTTAATTATAATAAAAACAATGTGATACACTAGTTTCAGCTTCTGAAAGAAAATAATATTATTAACATAGAAACCTCAGCTGAGTACTGGAGCTACTCGTGTAAATTCTTACCAGCGTTGAATGCTGATAAAACAAAACTTTGCTGATGATAACCTTTAGGGCAACTATCCCTCTGTCTCTCTCGCAACTTTTTTTAAGATTATAATTTTTCTTTAGTTAAAATGATTTCACTTTTTCAAAATACCATCCTGTAAACTTTATCGCTAAATTTAAAATTTCAGCAATGTGCATATGTAAATATTTAAGAAGTAAGATTAGTTACCAAAGTTGCCGTCTATTAATTACTTTTCCTTTATATTTTTCAAGTATAAGTGATTCACTTTTATATAAATAAGAAAAATGTAATTGGACATATTTTTAAACTTAAGCTCTCGTTTAGCACTATGGAAATTTACTTTTATCATTTTTTAATTTTGTCATTACTCTTCCATCATATAATAAAATTGCTGAAAGAAATCTTTCATAATGTAAAGTGTAAGTAAATTTTATTTATATAAAATTTTCTATACATTACATGATTTTGTATGTATCAAAGCATATAATTTTCATGTGCATATCTTATACATACACACACATATATATATATATATATATTTGACTATATCTCAGAAAGAAATAAAATAATGTAAGAAATAGATAGTTGAATTGTTGTAGAAGTTAACAACTTATTCTGATGCAAAGTGTTACAAACAAAAGATTGATAACAATTTATTATTAAAAGTCTGTTCACGTTCATATTAAAAAAAAAAACATTTTCATCAAACATGATATCTTCATAGTTTATATAGTCGTTCATAGAATTCTTTTACACAATTTGATAGTGTCATTGAAAATTAATTCTGCTATGTTTTTGCTGATGCTATTAAAGTGTCATATATATATAGATTTATAAAATGAATATGCTAAGAAATGAAGTAATTGGTCTTTAATATTTGTTACGTCCTCATATTTATTGCTAGCATTCTGAAATTTATTAAACCAAAGTATTGGCATATTTGCAAAATAGTTTTGCATATCTGTATTACAAACACGACAGTGTACAGACTTTGCTAACCCTGGGCTAGGAAGTTGTTAATGTTCAGTTATTATTATTACATATTTTAATTGATAAGTTATTTGTGTTTTTTTGTATTTTAAAATGAATAAATGAATTTATTTTCATATTTTGGTACATTTGGCACAAGTAGTTTGTGTAATTTTTAGAAGGCAAAGTTCAGCACATGTTGTTGCTATAGTTGTGTAAAATTTGTATTTAATCAGATCTACTACATTAACAGTATTTAAACCACGCATAAAATGTTTATAATCAAATTCATTTGAAATGTTCTTCACAAATATTGCCTCATATTTGGAATTGTAATTTTTAAAACAGTTTTAACTTCACATTTTCTTAATTAAGTAGAAAAATTCTAATATAATTAAATTTATTTAAATACATATACAACCTACTTTTAAGGAAAATAAGTATAAGGACAAATAATTTAAATTTAATTATTCAATTAATAATAAATATTGCAAATAAATTATATTTTAATAAACTTTTAATATTGTAAATACTATTACATTATGGAATGTTGTTTGCTATATCTTATTTATAAAAGGTTTTCAGGCCACAATTACATTTTAATAAATTAAGGAGAAATTTAGGTTTAATTATCTCTTTAAAAAAAAATCGATAATCAAAACGATGCAAGTATCTGGCACCAATGCCTCGAAATTATGAAATTGTATTTTTATCTTCTGGCAGTCATTTTAATTGTCATATGCGACTGGCATCATTTTGAGAACGAGTTTTAATTTAAACTTCGGTGTGACCTTACGATGTGGAAAATATAACGTAGATATTTTATATTTATATTCAAGGCAATGAAAAGTAATTTATATATACGTATTTATTATTTAATTTTAAAGCTTTGTTATGGTTTGGATTTTTAATTAACCCTCACTTTTTTTGTGATAAATATTGTTTTATATTGTTAGTATTTTAGGGGAATTAATGGGTAATTCATTTTTAATTTAAATCTAAATTACCAAATATTTACTAGCTTATTCACAACATATATTTATGTTTATTATGGGTTAATATGACAGATATTTTATATAAATTTGCCAAATAACGGCTTAAAAACATAAAATATATTTTATGAATAAGGCTATTCTAAATATATTTTATATTGCCTATAAATAACTTTATTCATAAACAATATTTAAAGATTATTAAATACTTATTTGACAGATAATGCATAGAAAAGTTGTTAAATAAGAGCTTCGTAAACCTACAACATCTGTCAAGCATACATACGAAACACTTGTTATACATTTTGTAGAATAAGTTTGTTTATGAGTCAAGTATGTAAATAAAATCAAAAAAATAAATATTCGTAATGGCCGAATGCAATTCACAAACTTAAAAGGACTTTTCGACATACATATGTATAAAATAAGTTAAGTTTCGAATGTGTTTCCAAATAATATTGAGTTTAAGAATTTGAGCAGATCACAGGTGTGTTTTCTTCTTTTCGTTTTTCTTTTTAGCTTTGACGATTATCGCCTTTATCTAACATAATAATTTCTTCGCTGCTGTCATCGTTTACCTGCTCATCGTCATCCATATCGTGACGTTGTATGCCGTCTTCACCTTCATCATCTGAGTTAATAATACGCCCAAATCATCGTCATCATCATCAAAAAAGGTTTTATGGTCATGCCCTCTGTTTAAGAAATGAAAGAAGAAGCACACTTTGATATGTATGTACGTATGTGTGTATATATGCATTGTAGAAGAAAAGCAAGGCAGCAAAATAATTTAAATCCAATCATAGCTACTCTGCGGAATCACTTTCAGAGGAAATACTTGCCCAAGAAACATCCGGCTATCATAAATCTTTGTAAACATTGGCATCGACTCATTTTAAGGCCAGCCATTTGTTTGTTTGTTAACATTCAATGGTTTACCCATAACAATTAATGCATTCAATGTTTATTTATTATTTTTAATCAATAAAATCTTTAGAAACATGATCTAAGAGAAATTGTTCTTATCTTCTGCCAATTTATAACACGCAATTTTTCCCCTGAGTTATTTCAGGGAACTTTTCATTTATAATATGTATAAGAAATGGGGCAAGCAAATTATTTCGGAGAATTTTATTTAGAATTGGACCTGAATATGCATTTATTTTAGCATCGGTTTATACTATAAACCTTAAATTTTCTTTGATAGAAATAGAACAGTAATATATCACTTGTTCATAACTCTCAATGTTCTCTATTGCATAATTTTGGCATCAATAAACGTGTTTTGTTTTTTTTTAATAACGAATAATAATAATAAATGATAATAATATGTTCACTTTAACTTACTTTTTATGGGAGATCAAAACAATCTGTTTCTGCCATCATCGCCATCTCTTCAAATAGTTCTTGCCCTTTGAGGTAGCAGGGAAAAATTGTAATATGGTTTATCAGCTCTTGGACGTCTCGCCATTACCAAATTGCGCACATAGAATACAAATCACCACTCCAGTAATAATCATTAAACTGGTCAAAATAATAAAATAAAACGTGGTAATTCCCATGATATGCTCATTACGATTTAAACGGAAGACAACATTTTCATTTCCTTTGACTTTGAGTCAATATTGAGTAGACGTGTTCCCCTAAAAAGGGTGCTTCCACTTCAGTATAACCCTCGCCAGTGGGAACATTTTTCAAAATATAATAGCCCATGCTATCGGTAAACTGCGTATATATTGTTTAATAATGGGTTTGGCAACGGACACTTTGGCATGTTGTATGGGATGATTGGACCAGTCTAAAATGAAACCGGTTATCGTAACAGTATTTTCAGGCATTAAACTGCCGATGTGGCTTAATGCAAACATTTCGCTGCGACCCGTAACCAATGTAAAAGGTGACAACTTGATAAAGCCCAATTCTGTAATTTCACCATGTTTCACTTTCAGTTTTATGATTTGAGACTCATAATTCGGAGCACTTATTTCCAAAGCGTACAATCCCTCTGGAAGTATGAGTTGAAAGCGGGCTTCATTGTGTGTGACATTGTATACTGGATTATGATCTATAAGACGTATGAAAGCTTCTCTTATCGGTTGATTTGCCTGGTTGCGTACAAATCCGCGCGCACCAGTATAAACTAAATGTAAAAAGTTTTTAAGTTTTTCTATATTCTTGCGCCAAATTGAGGCAATATCAGTTTGGACTGGCATGCTGCAGCAAGACAAGCCTAAAGTGAACATGGGTATGTTGTACATTTTATAAAAAGGTTTGTTAAACGTCTGGTTACACGTCTAAAAGTTCGTGTTGAGGTAGTCGGGCACTGTAGCGCTGAAAAGCTGAACTCAGTTTTTCTATATTATGGGCAAATTTTCCAAAATTTGCTCTCCTTGATAACTAGCAAAGCAAAGAAAATGGATTTAACAAAATAGATACTTTAAAACACTTGTTTTTTTTTTCATTTACCTTAATTCTGAAGATCCTGAGGTAAAAGTTAGCATTAAATCAAATCTGATTGTCCAAAATTGTAATAATAAGTCCCTTCTCTTCCGATTCGGGGCTTTAGTATGTTCGCCCAGTTCATCACCAATAACTGATCACATATGGAATTGCTTTGGCAAATTTTAAGCAGATATAATAAATATGTAATTTGGGGATTTCGCAGTGTTCAACTTACTTGTTGTTAAACATCTGAAAAACGCTATCAAAATTTTCGGTTATTGGCAGAAAATATAAAATGCTGGTTTGCAACAGCTTAACGATTAAAGGCTCTTTAATTTGTAGCCCTCAACAATGTGACGCACTAGATTTAATGAGATCTCACGTCCCAAAGGCGAAACGGAATCGAAAAATGAGCTCAAAATTAATATTTTCAATTTATTTTCTTCTGAGGCGCCAACCTATAAAAGAAAGTTAAGAATTTAATTAAATTGAAAGAAAAAATTTTAGAAAAGTATCTTTAAACTTACATCTGATGTGAGTTTGATGGAATTATAATAAAAACCGAACTCAGATTCGGCATAACCAAATGTGGCTATTTGGCCAGTGCGTGCTTCGAATTCAGCCAAGGTGGACCTTATTTCTGAGTTTGTATGATAACGGGTGTGCACTACATTTTCAATGATACGATAATCGTTAGCGGGAAGCCCAATGTTGGGGTCACGCATGAGGGTGATATCAAGACGCATAGAACGCCGGAACCGCATTTATTTCTATCTCTTCCCTGAGTGTGTATCTAAAATCAAAAAAGAAAGCAAAAATACTTTGAGTAGTTTTCACCATGCAAACAACAATCGATTAAAAAACTTACCCATCTGCTAAAATTGTCACATTGTGCCGGCCCGGCAAAGCCAGTTTCCACAATCTCCGTATGTTGCCGAATAAGTGGGATGCTTTGCCCAATCTAAAGTAATAGCTGCTCCCGGCACTGGTGTAATGGCAGAGCTGCGCACAAACCATGAATACCATTGTGCACTTGTTCTATATACGCGAGCAGTTCTCTATTTTGTTGCCAAAATTTCGGTAGTTCTTTGGCGGAAACTTATCACAACTTATTTCTAAAGTTAATCTCCATAACGCCCGCCTTAACATAATTCCAATCTTGCATGCCGCCCGTAACGCTATACCACTGAGCCCCTGTTTGTTATACCCTCCGGGAATATTTCACTTTTGTATTCTGGACAAGGATTACCTAAATGTATGGTGGGATGAGCATTGGCATAAACTTTGCCAAATGTTTAAACAATTCATGATCTTCAGTGGGATTTAGCTTTCTACTAGCATTGAAAATTCTTAGCCGGGTCATGGGATCACTGAAATCGTTTTCATTGTCGTCATATGGATAATTAGCCACCAAAGAGCCGCTACATGTAAATTGGCCGACAAAACAAACGGCAGCGACAAAGTCCAATCCATTACCGCCTTCACTCCGTTGTGTCACTTTATTAAACTTATCGGTGCCATATTGATCGGGAAATTACGATTTAAATCCACGTTATTGGCATTGGCTGACCTTGTTACTTTTAAATCCCTTCAACAGATATTTCATACCCATCGGGATTCATGGAGTACAAAAGTGCATTCTAGTATTGTTAACTAACTTTTGAATGCGTGCATCAGACTTATAACGTTCTGCAAAATGTATTTCGTTAAAAGTAAGAGCATTTCCTTTCCCACCACTTCTGTTGCCATGCATATTAGCTACATATTTAAATTCTGGCACACTGGGCACATGTTGTCCGGTAACAAAATTTCCATCACCCACAAATCTCGATTTTGTACAGATTTTCCTATTGAATACAGTCTTGTTATGGACGGAAACGACTCTGCTATGTCATGCAAATATCTGATTTAGGTAAGAAATTCGAAAAGGTTTGTTTTGTAAATAAAGACATGAATATTATTTATTGCAATGTGATATATATGTATATAGAATATTTGGAAACTAATTTGATTACTATCAAGGACTACTTTTTATATACTTTTGTATACTTATGTGCATATGTATATTTCCTAGAATTATTGAAATAAAATTTTAGCATGAAATATATTCCTTGAATTGGATTACTTTTTCATGACTTTTGATTATTTTGATTCCTTTTCAGTATTAAGAGTCAAAATTGAGTGTATCTAGATACTTTGTAATCGTAATCATTTACTAATGTGATTCTTTTGAAAAGTATATAATGATTATTTCCTGCTCGAGCAAGCAACAGTAATATTAAATAAAATGAATTGAAAAAAAAAATATATATATATATATATACAAACTTTTCCATAGCTGTGAAATTGTGGTGCTCAAATTTCGTTGCACTTAAGAAGCCACCATTGTTTTCATTATCCTCAGCACTATAAGCACGTTCAACTATCAATTTCCGAAAAGCATCTAAAATAAAGTATGTTTCACATGAAAATAGTTTTTAAGATGATAAAAAAAATAGAAAATAAATCAAGATCTTGAAATTAAATAGATGGATGTAATAATCAAAATGTTTTAAAATTATATTTAGCCAATAACCAACTACTAAAATGATGCATTTAATTTTGTAAATAAATTATTTCGAATGCCTTGAAATGAAACCAAAACGTTTTAGTGCAATAAAATATATGAGTGTGTATATGTATGATCAATGAAAATGTACACATATTTTCTAAGCAAAACCATCGTAATCACAATCCTATGCAAAATTATGTGACCAACATTTTATCAATAAATAATCTACAAAATTTCTTTGAGTTTCTTTTTTCTGCTTAATAAATTTTATTTATTTAGCAATAATCGTTACACATTACATACACAAAGAGTTTGTATTATTTTAACAATAGTAATTGTGAATACGTACATACATTTATAGTATAATAAATTAGGTATTACTGCTATATCTATTTAATTATAAATAAATTTACTCATATTACACATGTTAACAGCATAAATTTAGACCTTTATTGTGATACACAACTCAACTATTTATTGTATTATAATTCGCAATCAATTTCAAATGACTTTGTTAAGCTGTCAAAATTAAATTTGTTTATTATTTCTTAATTTTTAATTTTAAGTAAAAAGTATTGCAATGAGTAAGACTGGAATTAGTTGTGAATGCCAAAAATAAAATAATAATTGAGTTGTAATACAGACACCTGACTTAGTTGAGTTGTGAATCATATTAGGGACATTAATTGAAACATTTTATATGTACTACATACATACATATATGTACATATGTTTATCCCTTAGTCTTATCTTCCAGAAAGTATTTATGTACATAATGTACGTAAGTAATGACTTTGACTTGTTAAATATTTATGTAAATTTGTATGTTGTTAAAGTATTAAAATGTTTATTTTAAGCAAAGTACTAATGAACATGATTTTGTGATAAAATAAAAAATAAATTATCGAAAAGAAAAATGGAAATCATGCAATAAAATTATATCTCTTTTCATTTTGATTATCGAATTGATCGCATAAATACATTTGTACAAAAACAAATTTAAAATTTTGTCGTTATCTCAAATGTATTTATATGAACGAACACGAACATGTTCGAAATAGTGAAAGAGGCAGTAAGGTAATATTTCTACAACACAAGTGAGTGAATGAGTACTAGAGTAAATATTTTTTATCTAGAAATCATTCGTAAAATTTGTAATATTATTATAATTTTCTGACATTTTTCTTATATAAAATTTATCTTTAGTTTTATTCAATAATTCTATTTCAGTTGAAAATTTCTAACTTCTTCATATTACGAAAAATAATTAAAATTTTGTGCCATAAAATTAGTTTATTTGAAATTTTCATATGTAAAACGTTTCCCGTGAAGAAATTTATTTTAAGAAAAGCATGTTTTTGTGTTACAATTTTGAATTATAAGAAATTTGTAAATAAGCGAATACTCACAAATAATATCTGAGTTAAAGTATTTGTTAAAAACCCCTCTGGGAAGAAAATTGTGAACATTTTAATTCGTAAGATTATATCTTTAATTTTAAAACCAGCAAACTTCTCTTCAACAATGCCTATTCTTCGTTTAATATGTTTTCGGCATGCTAGTTTAGAATAAGGTAGCAATAAAAATTAAAACGATACATAAACGAGAAATAAAACGCTTATAGGGAACAGAGCCGAATATTTTCTCAAACTTTCTCTTTAGTTAATTTCAAACACAAATCTCTAAACTGTAAACAAAATTTACAAATCTATCAATTATTTACTTCAATATCATACACAACATTCTCTTTAAATTGTTGTTCTCTTAAATATTTTCTCTTTTACATTACATATAACTTTTCACATTTTAAAACATGAATTTATTTTAGGACCATTTAAATTGCAAACAAAAAACATGATTGCAATTGTTGTACAATTAAATGCATATTTATGCATTTTTTAGACAAGTACATTGTCAACATGCCATTAAAGGCCTCGTTGCAGCAGTCGATTTTATTTTTTCATGAATGCACAAGAGACGTGATTAAATGTGCATACTATTGTGGCTACAATTCCTTTTAAAAGTTAATCTTTCATGTTCAAGCAACTGGTAGTTTATACTATGTAAACAATTTTGAAAAAATTTTAAAATCAATACATTTTTAACACAACAGTTGTATTTACGTTAACAAAAGTCATCACAAACTTATCGTCTGACTCTCGATATCAAACTACCGCGAGCAAAATGAGTAACAAATAACGCTATGCACATTATTACTATCATTACTATTGTGTGATAAATTTACAATAGCCTGTATTGTCTTCACGCTTTCGTTAGTTTTAATTAATTTTTTTTTTTGTTATTCATTATGTTTATTATTAAACTTATCGACTGTAAACTAACGGCTTGCTTGGTGCCTATTAACCAGCATTTACGAAGCAACAAATATTGTAACGATATCGAGATGATGTCACCCAGACGATAGATAATAATGATTGAACATAATATTGTCATTGAATAATTTCATAATAAATAAATTAATATTGACATGAGCATCATATATTTTGCTGAGAAAATAGTAACATTAAATTTTCCGAAAAAACTTTGAGTTTTGGTTGAAGATGGGCTTAAAAGGAACTAGCATTTAACAAATTTTATTTTGAGGCGTTTTCGATGGAAGTTCTACGTACGACTTGTAAAATTTTTATGTAGAAGAGTACGAATGTGATACAATTTTAAAAAATCTGTTCATCGGCCAATCAATACCTAGGGAAAACGAAACAAATGACCGCAATGTAAAGAAATAATATGTATCGTACATTTTCCTTTAATTGCGAGTTCATTAAGACAACAACATCATCTTACATAGAAAACAATTCTTACATATGCATATTGAAATGATAATTCAAAAATACTATTTGCCAATCGCCCAATGGATCAATGTGGATGACTATTGAATCAAATATTAAGGCCATTTTTGTATGTTGTCTAGCACCTCTATACGGCGACGTCTATATGAGCCCTACCTCAGTCATCAATAGAGTTGAAAGCCTTTGAAGTATTGTTCAAACATTTAATTTTATATTTATTATCTCATTAAGGAATTGAGATAACTTTCAAACAAACCTTCAAAGAGAACACAAAATACAGCAGGCCTGAGTACATCATTGTATCATTACCTCTTTCTCTAAATTGTTTAACTGCCAATTCTTCTAATGCAAATCTGTTCGTTCGTGTGCGTAAATATATTTAAGATAAAAATAAAGTTCTGAAATTTGTTTAGCTATTAAACAAAAAAGGTTCGAAATAGAGGAACCTAACAGTAACTTTTAATAGAAAATAATTTCAAAATTAAAAAAAAACAATTAAAGATTTTCATTAGCTGCCTAGCTAATAAATAAATAAATAAATAATTTTTAACCACTTTTGTTGAATAATTTTTTAAGCCTTGCACTTTTCAGTTTGAAATAATGATTTGATAATTAAATTTACTCAGAGTTTTAAACTTTTGTTAAGTCATTTCTAAACGTTTGGTCTTTAAAAAATCTATAGGTACATATAATAATTTGTTACATTTGACTAGAATATTAAAATGCTAACTAAAAGTTTACTTCATTTTATTAAAAGTATAATAAATAAAAAATAACACCACATGGGAATATTAAATATTCAAACCAGACAACAAAACGTAACAAATAACAAAATAACATAAAGATATCCAATAATAATAAAAGAAGTTAATGAAACAGTGAACATTTGTCAAACCATTTCTTTTCGTAATAAAAATGAGTTAACTCTGTTTGCTTTATTTTATTTTTTAAAATTATTAATTAACGTGAATATGATTGTTTTTTTATAACATGTGTACATACATATAATATGTGCGCTTTATTTATTTAATATTGCTTTGACGTTAAGTTGATCGTTATACATATATATAATAAATACATCTAAATTTTTTCCTTGCAATAAATTTCAATAAAAATAAAATGTACAATATTTTACAAGAGACGATATAAAATTATTAAGCCAATATTATGTTGCTGAAAAAACGTGTTCGTAATTAAATTTTTATTTTTGTTTCACCAAACAGTTTGTGGAATGTGCTACAGTGTAAAAATAAGCCGAAATATGGTGAAAAATTCAAGTGAATTAAAACATAACAAGTGAGAGAGTTAATTGTTACAAACGTGTGGGTGTAATGCAGTGGGTGAGAGTGAGCGAGAGATCACATGACAAAAGTAATAAAATATCTAGTTATGTAATTAGTGTGAAAAAAAACAATTATAAAGTAATAAAAAGAAAAATAATTATAATAGTTTTGTTGTTGAGATTTGTTTGAGATTTTTAAGAGAACAAACCCAAAACAATAAAAACGAGTTTTGTTTGCTCTACCAAACAGAGAGCAAAAGGATATGACTTCTTTTAAATTTAGTTAAAAAAATACGCACACATTCACGTTGTACGCCGAATTGCCAAAAGAATGTGGAATGGCGGTTTTCATGCAGCAATATATACTTCGAAAATGGTAATAACATATACATACATATTAAATTTTATTAATGCTTCTTTTCACTATTTCGAACATGTTCGTTCGTTTGCATAAATGCATTTAATAATAAAAAGAAATTTCTTTTTTATTAATTTTAAGATACTTGAAGGAGAGCTACGAGAGAGCTCGAAATATTAAAAGAAAAATAAAATGCTATATAGATATATATAGACAAATTTGTGTTTGTGGGTATATAAATAACCCTCCAGCCCAAGGCGAATTTACTACAGGTGACCTTATTATGCGATTATACCGTTAGAATATTCTGGCCAAACGTCAGAAGAAGAAATTACAAAACATAATTGTTGATTATGTTTTGATTAATCATTGTTTATCCTTTGCTTAATTGTTGTTTATGTTTCAATTGTTGCTTTTGTTTTGAGTCGTTTTGACAATTCAGCCAGTGATTATTTTTAATGCGACTACCTGTACTCAATTTGCCTTGCTCCAGCCTGACAATATAACTTAATAAAAAATTTCGAATGTCGAAGAATACGGACATATTTTAAAAGCAAATTTAAAAATTTATATAACAGAGAGAATGATTGTGGGCCATAGACGATTTAATTTTTAAATCTTTATCAAGAGCAACTCCTTCGCTGATGCTGCATGAAATTCCCTTTGGCATAATGTGTAAATGTACCTGATCGTAATGATATCGCTGGGTTACATATATCTAACTACCCGTGCATTGCAAAACGTAAACATTTTTGTTTTGGATTTAGATAATACAAGAAATGGCAAAAGAGCAAGAATTGCAGTGCAGCTATAAGAAAGCCTAAATTTGACTGGATTTTTATGATTATGGCATTATGGCAGAAATATCTGATTACAAAGCTGCACAATAAAGTTGCTTTGAAGCAGCTGTTTTCTATGGCTATGTTCAAGTCAAGATTTTTTTCGAATATAAGCTAAAAATTAAAATTAGCCTAAAAAGACATGCAATATATCCAAGCAAAGCAGAAATTATACCGCTTTTTTGTTTACTAAATTTGAGTTTTTCTTCTCTCAAAAAAAAAAAAAAAAATAATAAAAATTTTTCAATAAACAGTGTATAAAGAGGAGAGTTAATGAACATGATTGTGAATGTTTCAATGTTGTTTTGTTTTTAAAGTTTTACTTGTTTGAAACACTGAATTTTGACTCGAGTGTCGTTTAAAGTCTATCAACAACAATTAAAAGGAAATTTAAAATATATAAATACACTAAAACCACTTCGGATAATTTAAAACTTAAAAATTTATTATAATAAACGCTTATACCACCGTGGTTGGTTTCAATGGTGACAAGGCAGTCCAAACGTTGAGCCACATAGTTGTCATTTTTAACATGGATTTGATGTGGTGCACTGGTCTGGTAACTGTTACAGAAACATTAGTATTTTTTTAAGAAAATAAAAACAAAAAGAGGGAATAAAAAGACAAATCACATTTTAAATATGTATTGAAAAACATGTTTCGTATTATGCAATATTCGAAACAAAGCAACTTGAACATTAAGAAGAAAACGAAATAAAGATAAAAAAATAAATAAAATAATAAGGTAATAGTCCCACCCGAATGCCAACGCTTGTATGGTATAGATGCCGGCGTAAGCAAACGCCAATATTCTCCTCTGGTGTGGTGGTACGTACTGGTTTATCCCTAAAACCGGAAACCACCACAGTTGTTTCATTAATGGATAGCCGTTGGCATCTGTTACAATGCCTTTAATACCTATATAATAAGTTTCAGCAATTGCAGCAAACTGCGTTTATTGCGTTGCCATTCGACTGGTAATGTACTGGCGGGCGGGTATTTGCAACATGACAGCTCAATGGTCAATTCGGAAACAATTACTAAATGCATAATTAAAAT
>BGZK01003461.1:0-24928 GCA_005406025.1 Eumeta japonica
AGTAGTAGGAGACATAATGTGAAAGCAAAAAGGGAGCTCAGTTATGTGGCCTCTTTCCTGTAGCATCGTGCAGCTCCTACATCCGGTGGCGCCTCCGCCACCCTCACTCTTTTCCGGCGTTTATCTATCCTAAAGCGTGCAGTAAAACAAGGAGCACGACCTCAGGTACTATTGGATATCGGCGCAAGCAACGAATTGAGCTTCAAATGAACCACTTCATGTTTTCGAAAGAAATAGGAGCTGGGCTTTACAAGACAAATGTTGATTATTTTTAGAATTTTCTGTTTATTTCTCGACCTTGTTTCTTTGTCTTCCCTGACATTTTTTCGTCAGGTTCGACCAACAAGAAAAATGTCAAAAAAAATTCTTATGTCGTTTAGAAAAATGTTTGAATTCTTGACGTACAGAAAAAATTGATATAGTTGAAATTTAAGTGAAAAATTGTCGAAAGCTTAAAACTGTGTCTTAAAAAAATACTTATCAAAAATTAATCAATATCTTACATTTTATCACAGAAACATGATACAAATAAAAAGCTAAAGAGAAAAATAAGTAAAAGGAAAATATTACAGCAATAAAGATTTCGCTTTATATCCTACAAATAAGAGAAATAGACGGTCCTATTGGCCCAGATAAAAGCCCTATTGCCTTCGAGTCCCCAAGAGCCGGAGCGATTGGCCACTTTTAGTTACGAGCCCATCAAGGTGAACATTAAGCCCTCTGAAAAAAATATTAATAAAATTTTATAAGCGCCAGTTATCGGACCAATCTGGTCGGCGGGCCAATTCCGTTAACGAGCTGTATAAATCGTTAAAACGACGGATAAAATTAAACCGCGGATAAACCGGTGTTCTTTTAAACTACGTAAAAGCTTTTGCATTGATTTGCTTAAATTATCTTTATTATATTCATGGCTACTTTATATTATACATAATAATGATATTAAATTTTATTTATTTGAGATTGCGTATTATATTCATACAACTTTTCAGTGCTAGGCTCTAGTATTTTTAAGAAGATAATATATAATAAATCATGGGAGAGGCATTTTATTAAGTCTGTATGGAATACCATGAATGAAATATGCATAAGTTGTTATGATCTACAGACTTAGCATGAAGACCCAGATAAGAGTTTCTCTATAAGAGTATTCTTGTCGTGCAACGTAATTAATGAAAGGGACAGTCTTATAGAATGGTGTGATGCTAGACCCACTAGAAAGAACTATTGCAATTTATGCGATATAAACAATAAAAAAAAATACATGTAAGTCGGAAACCCTGGACATAAGCTGCTGCCTTGAAGCAAAGAGTCTGCCTCTGTTCCAATACCTCAGCAGCATTGTATACTTGAATTGCCATACAATTTCTAAAGAAATAAAAAATTTCAAAACAAAACACAGGTAAAATAAATCACTGCATTGATGTCATTTGCTATTTATATCACCTGTTAAGCAAAATGATGTCTACTAAAGAAAATATTGCGGCAAATACAATTATAAATGAAATGATAAAATAAGTATCTCGTTTTATTTTCTCAAAACGCGTGCATGGGCGTCGTTATTTAAATAATTTGTGCACTTTGTTTGATACCCTATTATCGTCGCTCTTATCAAAAAAAAATCAATTTATGCAACACAATCTCGCTCCATGACTGTAACGAGGATGTTACGGAAGGAAGTAAAAATCATGATGAACGTCTTTTATCTCTTCTGAGATGAAAGATATCATAGCATACCAATGTCTGTTGCTCTATTCTAAAATCCAGTCCTTCACGCTTGGGAAGGGAACACAAAATCCTTTAGTAAAGTATGTTCTTTTTATGGAACTTCCATTTTTTTTTGCAATATCAAAACCTTTTACGTGCAACATAATGTTAATGGTTCCTTTTCATATTTAACGACCTCTTAATAAAAATGAAACAAATCCATGATGACGTAGCTAGTTTTCATATTGATGTATTTTTCTTTTATTTTTAATGTGTACGATCAATTAATATCATTTACCGTATCAAATCGCATGGATGCTGTCGACTAACCTAATCTCATTTATCTCTCAAATTAATCTCATTAATCTCATCTCAATTCCAAAAAGACTTCAGTAAAATCATTACAAAAAACGTAGCAAGAAATTGAACAAGTTAATATTTCGAGAGATTTAAAATGAAATCTCTAAATATAGGTAAATTTTATATACTTTCCGATTATAAATTAAGTTTATCATGCCTATTTATGTTAACGAGATCTGTTTATTAGTGCTTTAGCCTTCGCCCTCTGCCCCGCCCGCTTAGACAAAGAATTAATTCCTTCGCCTTTTGTATCGACCGATCGTGCCATCAATCACGATCCCGATTTTGGTCCCGCTGTCGATTCCGATATCTGCCCACCTTCGATCAAGTCATCGGTTCCAACACCAATTCCGATCGAATCACTCCAGAGAAATTGATATTACTCAAAAAAGGTAGTGTAAAATCTGGCTAGGTAATATAATTACGTATTAAAAAAGAACAAACAGACGCATGGAATTACGTTGTGGTATAAAATATGTTAAGATATAAATTTAAAACTACCAATCCTTAAGGTCTGGTTTAAAATCTGTTTCAATATTATAAAAGGTGCCTTGATTGAAATATTAGCAGACAACACAGAACCCAAGATAACAAGTACTAGAAAAAAATTAGCCCTTGAGACCATCTTCTTTTTCAAAATCGGTAAACAATATATTGTATTGATAAAATACAGGAAATTACGATCGTATTTTGCTAGATAAGTATTCGGTGTCAGCCAAGGAAACACTACAATATACCTAACAATAGACACCGACTCCAAAAATAACAATAGCTGTAACTGCATTATGTTATCGTAATAATTTTGATTGACTTTTAAGTAGTCTAATATTTTTCATTTCACTTTACTAAGGAGAATTTAAAAAAATATTTTGATCATTGTTTCTTAATCATAGGTATGTGTTGAATTAAATTTGAAGTGGGTAGGTACTTACCTATCTTCTTGCGTGGTAAACACATAGGTCGTAGCTACATATTGATGAGTAGAAAAAGTAAGTTGATTATTAAGTTGTAGAAGAATACGCAATTATTTTTTTACTTCTAGTGCATATTAGTTTGTATTGGAATAGTGTCTTTTTTGTTAAAATTTTTGTTATTTTTTTGATTTTTAGTGAATCTGAAGTACATTAACTAATTTGTCTGAATATGGGTAGACCTACTAAACGTGCTGCTCATAGATCGCACCCTTACTTTAAGCCATTAAGTAGTTTCATTGATCATCATATTCGACTACGACAATTACTTGACCATAACGACGTTACGGTAGGTAATTTAAATATCCGGATAGCCTATAAAAGATTCGGCCGAATATTGTTGATTTGCTTCTAAGAATTGAAGAAATCCGTTGCTTTGTCATGGATCCCAGATCCCATGGTTAGGATCAGAACCTAACCAAACTCTCATCAAACTACCCATGAATTACATCCTTTCCAATAAAAAAATAATCATCAAAATCGATTAGCGTGATATTGAGTTATTCGTCTATTTATAGTGCACGTACTTAATGCAGATTTGAAATTCATATTATTTTCTCATAGATACCATAGTCAGAGGTAAACCAAATTGAAATAATACCACAAGGAAAGCACCATCTTACAAATAAGAAAAGAATTATCGAAATCGGTTCACCCAGTCGAAAGTTCTGAGGTAACAAGCATAAAAAAATGTAGTCGAATTGAGAACCTCCTCCTTTTTAATTTCGAAGTCGGTTAAAAAGGTCTTAAACGACGTGTTTCTTACAAGCTATTGTTTATCTTCATCCGTCAGTGTGTCAATTTACGACAAAAGTTGTTTTAAATCAATTGTGCTGAATTTTGCACATATTTGGTTTTAGCGACAATGGGATATAGTATCACAACTCAATACTATATCTAAAATGGCAACCGTCCCAAAGCAGTGGACTACTTATCTTTCCATAATCTCCTTGGTATGGGTGCGAAACTTTTTCATACAAAAAGAGTTTGAAACACGAAACATCGCCAAAAGACTCTTCTTGAACTTGAAATCATGCCGGCATCATCAACAGCTCCAAGATAATATTACGCCCCATAACAATCTAAAATTTAATAAATTCTAAATTATAATCTATTAATAAATTAATAGATTATGGTAATAACGGGATCCAAAACATCAAAAAAAATGTACGATACAACGAACGAAACTTTACCTCTCTGAATTGTCTACAAATGATGCAATGCGCAGGTATTACGCTCCCCTATCCTTCCTTTTTCTCCCTCGCGTTTCTATTTTACGCCATAGCGATACTATCGTAACTAACTTCACAGCGTCAGAAGGCAGATTTTCGTGCGTTATACTCTATATATAGTCTCTGACTAAAGACAATTCATACGATGCAGCTTTGAGTGAAAAATATTTTTGCAGTACAAATTATGCTGGGCATCCATTGTGCTTTAAATACAAGGAAACAATGTTGATAGTGCCTTAGTTTGTTTTGTCTTTCCGCTGTTATACAAGACTATGTTGCTTTATATTAAGTCAAATCTACATGATCCCTCGATTGAAGAGCTAGATAGCTCAAGACTGACGAAATAAAAGGTTTGTAATAAATATGGTTTATCAGAAACGCATGGGATTGAGACGTACTAACTAATTAAAAAACCCAAAATGGAATTATCAAAAAAACATTTTTAAAATAAGCTCGTGTTCAAATCATGTACGTATCTACAAAAAAATAATAATGTAAGTCATCGCTGACAAGGACTTACATATATTTTTAATTATTTGTGTTCAGGAAGCTTGTTCGCTTGAATCGTGAAAAATAAATACTTCGACAATTCTACTTACCAAGTAATTACTAGCTAATAAAATCGATTTGTATCTACTATTTAAATACTTCGCTAGACGCTTTTGTGGTTAACAAACAGTTCAACAATTACATCATTGTTGTTATACCTTACACCTTTTTTACCTGTTTTAGGACGTGTTTTAAATGAAAACTTATTTTTTTGGTTTTTTTTTTCTTCATTTATTTCTCCGTCTTGATCAACAAAATTCACAATACTTCAGAAAATTTTCATGAAACCCTGTTAAATTATTTTAAACAAAACTTTCCCGCTACTAAATTAAGTTATTTATCTAAACCTTATCAAAAAGCCTCGATAGATACAAGTTATAGACAGACAGACTTCTATTTATAATACGTAAGGATATCAATTTTAAAATGTAACTTGAAATTCATTTTGAAAATTTGGTCGTACACGACGACATACTGATTTCTCTATGCATTTTAAATCCAATCTAGTCCAAACCGAAACAAAAACCCAAGAAATATATTCATGTATCATTATTTTGAATATATTTCAGGATATTGGATATTATCATTTTTGCCACAAAATAAAACCTTACAATAGGCTAACGAAGAAAAAAAAAGTATTCAACGGACAGAGCGTCGGTCCCGAGCCAATTCGGATAAGCGGAATAACTCCGAAACCTTTGGCCGCAATTAACGATTGTTATCGCCGCTCACGGGCCGACGCCGCCCCAGTTTCAGCGGGGCGCGTTAGGTGCGGCGCACACCGGCGCGAGAGCGGCGCGCGTACGGCGCAGGCGTCGAAGCGAAGCGTTTTTCGTATTTTCTGTGCTATTATCCTTGGATCGATCGTTGGATAGGATGCGAAATTGTTTGTAAAACGATAAGTCGGGGGTTTTGATGGTGTTTTTTATTACTGAAAAATTTGAGCTTAATGTGCTTAGAGCATCAAAATCAAAACTAAAGCATTACATTTTATTCGTCGTATCTGGGGAACCGAGATTTGCTCACCGTTTCACTCATTGTTTGGAATTCGCCGTGATTATGATTCCTTTGAAAAAAAATTCCCATGTTTATTTCCCACAACGTTGGGGCACAAAATGTACTCATGTACTTTATTTATGTAACGCCATTTATACTTTATGTTATGATTGTAGCAGTTGTTAAGAATCGTAACACACAAAAATTAAATTACTGCGATGTTTGCTATGATTGCTATGTAATGCTACACAGCATTTAATTTTTTAAATACAATATTTAATTTTTGTTGTGTTTTTAAAATCGCCTTTTTTTAGGAAAAATACTAAAATATTTATTTGGACAAGCTTGAAAAGCAAAACCGTATTAAAGTACAAATTGCAATCAAATTTATTGTGGCCATTTTTGATATATATAGAAATAACATCCGCTCGCCAACCAGAATTAGTCAGTCGACTCGTCAGCACCACGACATACCTTAATATTGTTTACAGGAATAAACATGTCATAAGAATATAATACGTCGAATAAAAATGTCGTAAGGATATACATGTCAAAATAATATTTAATTACAAATATAACACACAATTATTTTCTTTGTACGACTAATGATGTTTTAAATAAAAATGTTCGATAAGCAATTCCACATCCCTTAGTACTCATTCAATTATTATAACGTAATATTTAGGATGTCGTGACATTTTCATACGAATTTTATTCATTTAATTTGCGAGGAATGTTCTTGTCTCGGCAGCTGCTGTGTGTATTGCGTCTTAAAATCAAACGATAGACTGTATTCCTGAAGTCTTTTTAAAAACAGAGATTTTGTTGTGTATCAGTGTGAATTTAGCAAAATGAAATTTAGTTGTACAGCATAATAAATTCATAAGTTTTGTTTTATAAAATTTGTAAAATTTAAAATATATGATTTCTTTAAAATAGACCTTACACGGGGCATCTTTATAAATTACCATAATTGTTTAAATCATAACTCAATAAATTTCATTAGATCAATAAAGGTATCTACACACTTATTACATTTTATTACCAAAATTGAAGGTAACGCAAAACAAAACTAAATACGACAAATTGACAATTATATTGCATCTTCTTCAAACATTCTTTATTGAATAAAAAATTATGCCCAAATGGTTTATAATTTTTATGGGCAAGTGTGTGCTATATAACAGAATCTAAAAGACTTCAGTTACTTAAGTCAGGAATTACAATTGATTTGCCGGTGGTGGCGAATTTAAACTGACTGCCTCCCAAAAAACTAAAAACCTAATGTATATAATTCATTTCATCAGAATATTATACAAAATTCAATAGCCATGCGTTTTTAAAATAAAAAAAAAATGTTAAAGAGATTGTTGTTCGTAAGTCAATAAAAATAAGGATTGCACAATATTGAAAATGTGCAAAATATAGACTTGATTTTTTTTTCAAATCTACACGTCAAATCGAGTTATAAATACAAACAAAACCTCATTTTAAATCGAAGTTAATTAAGAGACCATAAAAATTACATTATGACATCTTATGCAGAAATTGTGATTGGACAGCCAGTTTATGAGAGACATTTAAATTGCATAGCAAACACTGGATATTAATCTTAAGGCATTACAACTGTAATTATAGTTTTGTGACTTGTCTAATCTGGGTTTTTGGAAAAGTAAAGAGCAGTTTTATTCTTCATTGCGGTACGACTATCCCAAATTATATAATTCTTTTTTTGTTGTTTGTTATTATCAGGACAAGGTTTGTATGAAAGAAAATAACCCTTCCTATCTGTCTGATTATTTATTTGTCCGAAGTATCTTTGGAACGACTGAACACGTCATGATGCGACTTTCACTGTAAGGTAGAGGAGCTTACTAGGCTACTCTTAGGATATTATTTATCGCGATGTTTTTTAAGGTTCCCTCATGAAAAAAAAATATCTTACAAATAGGATAATCTGTTAAAATTGAATCAAAAGTGGTAACGGAATATAGATCGGAATTGGATCGAAACGAAATTAAGAACGAGGACCGGGATCGGAATCCCGTTGATACAAAAAAAAATGTTGGAAATC
Source organism: Eumeta japonica (assembly GCA_005406025.1). Taxonomy (NCBI): domain Eukaryota; kingdom Metazoa; phylum Arthropoda; class Insecta; order Lepidoptera; family Psychidae; genus Eumeta; species Eumeta japonica. The sequence goes on from BGZK01003461.1 coordinate 7,890, forward strand.
ATTTTATGTCCACAAAGGAGCCGCAGGCGACAGCAGTCTATTTAAATAAAAATGTAATATTGTATGTTTGTGTGTCAATGTAAGCATGTTTGTTCTGTCTGAATTCTTAATCCATTAATCCAATTACGGTGAAACTTTCGTAAAATTTTGTAAGCACTCCGGAGAAGGTTTCAAATAAAAAACTAGCGCCTTTCCTCGGTTTCATTCATGTATTTGCACTACTGATCCGAACTAATGAACCGATTCTAAAAATTATTTCACTAATAGATGTTTGCATTATTATTAAGTAAATTAGGTTGCTAACGTTTACCTCCGGCTTCATCCACGAATTTATATTCTTAAAACGATTTCAATAGTTGTTTAATTATTAGAAAGCTAATCTATCCCCGAGTCATATAGCTTATATTTTATTTTGATGTTAGTATTTACCCCCGGCTTTGTTCAAAACGGAGCTGGGACGGGTAGCGGAATCGGAATTAAAAGCGAGACGAATGCAGAATCAAAACGGGACCAGGATCAGAATCGAAAGCGGTACAGGGACCAAAATTAAGAATGGGATTGAGGTCAAGTGTGGGTACGGTATGAGCACCAAAAAGTGTGACTGAGATCGAAAGCGAAAACAGAACCGGGATTTAAATTGATATCTGTCGATACAACAGATAAAAAATATATCTACATCCATGCCAGTGCAGCTGCGGGTATTAACTATACGGGCAAGTCACCTAAAAGAAAGTGTAGGATAACGTCTGCCGAGCCAGCCAGTTAAAAAAAAAAATTCAAATTTGTCAAAAAGTTTGTAAAGTGCCTTAAATAGGCAGGTGATATATAAATATGAACATATTTTTCATGTGAATGAACAATTATTCAGCAGCTATTCACGGCACTTGGATGTTCAAAACTCTTGACGAAGAGTGTACCCACAAACGCTGCAAAGCTCTTAAACGTTGAAACCTTATTCAAAGAAAACATGCTGCGTGCTAAGGAGTGACAATTTCATCCACAAAAGTTAAGTTGCGAATCAAACGTCGTAGTCGTATTAATAACGATGGTGTTTGACAGCCTGTAATCTTAACTAAGCCGGAGCGGATGGCTAAGCCCTTCAATATGAAATACAAACATTGTGGGAAGGTACGTCTCAGCAGTGGGGTGGTGAAGTCTGGTACAACGACGACATTATGTTTTTGGTGGAAAACTGCTGACGTTTACGTAATCATTATTAAAGAAAAAAGATTCTGATAATTTCATTCGAGTTAATTCGAGTTATTAAAAAAAATGGAAGGATACTGCCCAATAACGGTGTCGTATAAATACAACTAGTCAAATGTAGTTAATATTAGTGTAATTGGAATTATGTTTTTTAAGAACATGTTAAATATTTTAAATTGTATAACTTCTCTGGAAAAATAACGAAGAAAAACATTTTTTGTGATACCTGCAATTGTAGTTTTGTTCTAAGTGTTGGTTCACATTACGATTTATAAGTATCGATACATTGGTACAAAATGCAATAGTTGATTATGAAATTACTAATTTCAAATAAAAAATAGTGAATAATAAAAAAATTGAATAAAAGAAATCTTGTTCAAATTACGTATTTGCTATTTTTTTGCCAAATTAATACACTAACAATGAACTTTTATTTAAATCTGTTATAGCGTACGTCACCTAGCAATATTTTATCATATATAATACAATAACATTTTATCGTATAATAGACATAAAATTGACAATCAAATATTATAAAAAAATAGATAACAATGGCATTGTGGACGTGGTAATTAAATTATAAGCATAAACAAAATGAAGGAAAATTATTCATTCAATAATTTGTTCATCTCAATACTATAAAATTAATAATTTTTTACATAACGGCAACTCTGTATCGTCCATCCGTAAACCGAAATCAAACCACTGTTTATAGATCGAGACTGATATTTGTTTCATGGATGTTCTCGCCCTACATTCCGTTGTGTTCTGCAAAATACACAACAAAATGTATGGCGAGGTAGTTTCGGGGTAAATCTATTTTTATATTTAATGCGCGGTTTGGCATTTCACTGAGTGCTATATATTTGCATTCAGGTCGAGTTGAAGCCCTTTAATCTATTGTATCTTTAATCTTTAGAAGCACTTTTTTGAATATCTTTTTGATAAATATGTATAATTGTATACGAAAACGATCAATAAGAACACGTAATTAAATTCTTAATGTGTATTAATAATTCTCTCATATAAGAGTTTATTAATTAATTATTTCTGTAACAAACATTGTTAAAAATTTGTGGGAGTAAATTCCAAATTCTTAGGTATTGAGAATTTAATTCTTGTTTCATGAAATTCTATTTCACATATGGATATAACTAAAAAAAATCAAAACTTTTACTTTTTTTATTTTAAAAAACACATCGAACTTTATTTTTTAAATAGTTCTGATTTTAAAACATATATATTTTTTGAAGAATTGATAAGATGAGTATTGGCTGCAATTCATAATTTATCATATTAGACATTGATTCTAACTACAAACTAAAATTTTAAAGATATTTCATAAGTTTTTATGATACAGGTTTATAGGTATATTTCTAGTAAGTACTAAGAATTAGCAAACGGTTTATTTATTTGTCTTAAAGGTTCATGACTACGCTTAATTAAAACAAACTTCATGCTGACACAAAAATATTTGTTGTGATACTAACTTCCATACAACAATGGGTATTTGCTCTTGCTAATAAATATAAATTAAATGGTAATTATTGCAGTGAATTAGCTTTCATATTCATTCATAATAAAATCATTTCTTTTTGTAACTTAATAATTTCATAATAACGCAAGCGCCATCGTTATAATCGCACAGAAATATATGCATTATTTTTGTAAGTGAAAATTATTGTACATACAAAACATTGATTACGCGCATCGCATTCGCACTTGTTTACAATATTTCTGTGTTTAACTCAGCTATGACATGAATCTTATATATTTTAATTAAATCAAATTCTTAAATATGCACAATTTTTTTTTTCAGTAATATTATATGAAAACTTTATGTAAATACCGCCCTCTGTCGTTAAATAATGGAACAACGATAATGTCAACTTTGAGGTATATTTCTCTAAGGGTTCAAAACTCGGTTTCTCATGTTTATTTGATAGATAGCAGCACTATGTTATAATGTGTTTACAAGTTCACAGCAATAAAAGAAGGCAATGCTATAAATTAAACCGAATCACGTACTCATTGGCACTGAAAACGAAGAGATATAAAAAGAAAGAAAATTCATTGTGTAGGTATAGAGAAATATTATATTTCTAATTCAGGAAGTTGTATTTAAGACTTGTAAAATTAATATGTACGTAATATATACAATTTGTGATTCATTAGAAATTGAACGTTTACAACTATGTTACATTTTGGTTATTGCCTTTTTTTTCAGTGACACTGACTTGAATAGTTTTTTCAGTCGTAGCACGTCTACTGCTTACCATAAACCCTTATCAGGAGTATCAAGACATTAGTCGTAGATAACGTAGAACGTGGTCGTCGTGGAGAGCTGTCCGACGCTGGTTCTATCGGACAATTTCCTTGTAGACTGATGGTCGTCGCTAGAGAACTTTTTTTCCCCGATGGCATAATCAATTTTACGAGCAATACAATTCCTACTGAACTCCCTGATTTTGTGAGTTATATCGCTCATCTGGTTGTCGCAGATTCTTTCGTTCCAGATATAAGCTCGAAAGTGAAACTTCGAGCATAAGCTTTTTCTGTTGTATGTGAATGGAATTTGCCTTTGTTAAAAACACTATTGGATAGAGATTACTGACATGCATTATCTGACGATAATAATAGTCCTTTCGATTCCCATAGTACTTGTAAAACAGCCCTAAAGAGATAAATTGTGTTGGTTGATTCCATCTAGAAATAATGCGTTTTTTTTAATACAGAATGCTATCCACACATTTCTGAGTCACACTTGGCTGGTTTTTTATTACTTGAGACTCATTTTTAAGAAATTTCATTGTGACTCATAAGCATCAGACTGAAGTCATGCTTAATTACAAATTTGGCTATTATGAGTAAATTCCCATTAGCAAAATGAAAATGAATGCTGAATTCGCCCATTATAACGATTTACTGACCTATTTCAATCAGATAGAAGCATGAAATTTCTTACAACAATATAATTAAAAGTTTCAAAGCTATAACAGATTCTTATCTCGCTCAAGTAAACAGTTAGTTAGTTAGTTGATTTTGCTATAGGCTCTCACTTCACTAATTGGAACACGGCCAAGTATCAATGAAATCCAAGCATTTTCCGTATTCTATATAGGCATATAGAATTCTGATATAGATACGCAAAGCATCGATCATTTTTATATAAATCTCTTTGAAAACTATTGGGAAGTTCCTTGTTCATAATTTATGCACACATAACACAAGGTCTCGTGTTTCTGTAATTTTTAAGAAAGCTGTTGTTTTCTATTTCGGAGAAAAATAATTCTGTAATGCAAAAAAAAAATGATTTACATTTAGGCATTGTGCGTTTGGATGTAATGAAATTAAACATAGTCTAGATCAATTAGATGTACTTCTTCAATCGGCGCGGAAGGCGCGCGCGCACGCGCGCACGCATCCATCAGCTGTCGCTAAGACGTTTAGGATGTATTTCGTAACTTTACACGTTCCGTTTTGAGTTATTTTTATCAGAAACAACTACTTCAATAATTATGTTTCTTTGGAAAAATTGTTTTACAAATGGAGATTATGAGTATTTGCGGAAAGATGCATGATCGATTCCATACGGTGTAAAAGGTTTTTGTGTCGAACTGTACTAGTGTGGATCAAAATTTTTGACAACCTCTAAGGCAAGTTTCCGAAATTTGTCATCTGGCTTTGTTCAGCGCGTATACGTTTTTTAAAACTACTTTGTCTTCATTTCAACAGACTGTCTTTTCAAAAATCTGCATACTGTTTTGTACTATCATAAAAATATTCAAGCGTATGTAATCTGATATGTCATAATGCATACCCTCATGGTGCAGTATACATGCTACATGAATTTTAAAATATTGTCAAAGAGTTTTCAAATTTTATCAATATTCAGTTCCAAAGGAAAATTTCCCGCGAGACTGGAATGATTGCACTGATGTAAAAAAAATACCGAAATCAAGAATCTTGTTATAAAGCACTAGAAAGGTAAAGCTTACATTAATACCTAAAAATGCACATTTAAAGTATATAATTCAAAGACTCATTGAATAATAAGCCCACTGATTTACTTTTCGTTCTTCATTCAGCTGAAAAGATATTATTTGAACGGTTTTCTTGTGATATTTGAAAAGAAAAAAAATGCATTTAAAATAAATATAGAAAATACAAATAATTAGACAAAGAAGCAAATTTCTTTTTAAATGTTTTAAACCCTCATTATAATTCTCAATAATATAAATAGAATTTTCCGGCGTATTTAAAATAAAGGATGACTTTTACAACATAATGTATCAAAGTTAAAAGGTCTAAAGTGCTCTCGGGTATAGCTTGCAATTAGTAGGGTGGAATGCAGTAGCCTGTATCTAAATTCAGACTTTTCTTAAGCTCATTTCGCTAACTAAGTGATTTGCGACCTTGTTCCGTAGTCATAAGGTTTTATTGAAGATATGCATTCGGAAATTTAAGTAAAACATTAAAATAAGCCACATTTTATTTTAAACTAGACTTTGATACAAAATCTTAAAGTCTATTTTAGCAAAAACATATGCACGTCTAATATTAAAAAAAATATTTTGAATTCTGTGGCGCATATCACAGAATTCATTTTTGTATACTGTTCAATATCCACGTAGAAATCATAAACTCTGTCGGAATATTAGAGTTTTGACGAGTGGGTAGGTCAAAAGCTTAGGTCGGTCGTGTCGAGAGCGTCCGAAGTTAGACAAGTGTTTAACCAACCTAAAGTAGTAACTCGCCAAAATTTCAAAAAATCCGAATTATAACTCGCTAAGTACATAACTTATTGTACGAATAGGATAGACTTTCACTTTCGTTGGTAGTTTCGTTGAGATAATGAATATAAAAGTATATATGACGAGTGGGATATAAGAAAAATGATAGCATAAGGCGAAAATAAATAGCTATTTTAGGAAAAAATTGTAATTAACGCTTTATTCAAACAGTGTCGTTATAAGCTTCGGTTCCAGATTATTTATTTTTCAGAAATGAAAAGTAAGCAAATTTTATACGTAAGAAATGTGAAGCTATCCTTATTTAAATATAAGGGTAGCTTCACATTGCTCATGAATCATTCATTCAGGCGACTTAGACTTGAAAAACTACTCAGTAAGTATTGTATAAGTATTACTTGGATTTAATATAATCATAACTTTATATAATAATTCCCACGTTTTATTTTTGTGTATCACACTGTGTCTTTTATTTGTTTTCTAAAATTAAAATTAATTTTGAAATATAAGTTAGACCAAAGTAAAAAAATCATATATTTTATCATTATGAATCCGGTAAAATTTATTTAATCGGAAAGTAATTAACAAGTCTAATTAATAAGTTGAGAATAATTAATTACCTTCGATTTTCTTGCGGCGATAATGGATATTATTTAGAATTCCTCGGGCTGCACGTGGGGCAAGGGCTTTCGTTAACTGTAGTCCCTTCGTAATCTAAATTAAGCTTTCCCGACCGCCCGCCCCGTCAAATCTCGGGAGTCAATTTATCTTTGACGTAACACTTTATGCCTTCTCCTAGATGGCCTGTATTCAGACGCTGGTCGTCCTCAGAATCTTCTCTGAGAAGTCCCAACAATACGTCGCCTTGTCATGAATTTATAAAACTGTCTCACTGTTCTGCAGTAGACATATTTTGTTCTGATTCTCGTTTGACGTGAACATAACATTCTTTTTAAGTTACACTTCTTTTAGGGCGTTATGAAAGATATGAAAAATGACGGTGAATTTTTATCGGGGTGGCACGAAAATTACAGTATGAAGTTCCCACAAGTGGTGCAGTGAGCAACTTCAGACCACTAATAACTGATGTGCCTATAGGGTTTGCCACTAAGTAGCGCTTATAATTCTAAGAAATTAATATTAATTTGTGAGTGCCTCGTTGTCTGTCAATGATTACTTCCCGCTTTTTTTCACAATTTGTCCTTAGGCCCTCTCTCGCTCATCTTCTCGTAATTATTAGTATAGTACCTTCAGTACTATGCCTCTATTTTACATTTATTTTTCTATATATATATATTCTCTATTCTCTAAATCACCAATTAGGAGATTTATACCTATTGAGGGGTAGGTTTTTACTTTACTCCCTGTTTATTTATAAACATATTTCCTGTGTCTTTACATCCTTTCCTTATTTTCTATTTCGTGTTTCTGAAATTTCCTATCACGAAATAGGTGATTATATACCCCGAAAGCTATGTGCCTCTCCCCTCTTACCACCTCTGCCTTGTCGATTTCCTACCCTCCCCCACTGAGATACTTCCAACCCCGCATCCGCATCCTCTCACGGTGATGGGTAGTCATAGAGTTTTTTATATTGGTCTCGTTTACATCGGCACTAGAAGAGTAAATTTTTAACCCCCTCCGATTTTGAAAATTCGAACGATCCATTAAAAATAACCTTACCATATTATAATTTTAAACTTAACAATTGTTATGATTTCGATTAAAAAGATAAAATGATAATACACTTTAAAAAGAAAATAAATAACAATACTTTATTTTTCAAATTTAAATTAATCTTTATCAACCTTATTGACTATCCCACTCCAGTCCTTACATAATTTTATTTGTAATTAATTATTTGCATACAATTACGATATAAACATTTTTTTAATTACGCCAAAGAAGTACGACTTCTCATGCGCGTGCATAATTAAATATACTGTAATTTTTTTTTGTGTAATGCACGATGCAAATATGTATTTACAGGCAACAACAAAATATTAGAATTAAAAAAACTTTTTCGGCACCGACCGTTTTTCACTACATTTAATTTTGAATAATTTATTAACAAAGTGTCTATAAGTGTCATTATATTGTATGTGAATCAAGAACATGGAAAACTAAAGATTTTAATTGAATATGGGCCTGCGAAATAAACGGGTAAGCTTAAAATGGCGACCGGGTTGCAATTCGAAAAAGGAGTGCAAACTGTTAGTAGCCTAAATATTTAGAAATAATTAAAAAAGCGACGAATTGCACAAAAAAAAACTCAGAAACTGCAAACGTAAAGGTAAGGTTTTGACACATATATAGACTCCGTAAAATTATACGGCTCAAATTCAAAATTGCCGTTTTTTTATTAAAGTGCAACCCGCGGATAAAATGAACATATATAGATGGATCAAGTGCTAATAGAACGACCAGTAAAAATCATAAAATACACTCCCGAAGACTGTTGTAATATTATATCTGCCGGAATTTCTTTTTCTTTTACGTAACTCGGAAGAGGCGGTGTGGAACAATAGAATATTCTCCGGAAATTTTAAAACTTTAATATTTTTAATATCGTGAAACCATAATTGTTGCTTACCTCAACTACTAATACTCACTAATATCTATATTATCACTACTACTACCTAATATTCGTGGATCTTACATAAACGTGAGACCAAATTTTATTTCTAAACAGGAACGTTATTTGTATCCCTTCTCATCTCTGAAACCTACATAAAGAACCACATGCACTGAGATCCATTCAGCTCCATCTCTCAATCTTTATAATTCTCTCAGCGACATGACCCATTATTGATATGCTAATAATTTAGTCCGCGTAAAATTTACTAGACTACCCTTTCATAACGCATTCGCTCTACACATTTGCTCTGTATATTTGTTTAGTGAGTTTACTTTTGTATATCCTTTCCAAATGGCCAAACCACCTCAACATAATTTTTTTAGTGTGGTCACTACAGCTTATTCAAATCATACCATTGTCTGACTTTATTCCTTCTGCTTTATCTAACTTTCAAAAAATATAGACACAGATATTACACAAAAATCGAATTTTTCAAAACATTAAAATTAAGCTCGGAATTTATCTGCCACATCCAACTTTCATTACTTTTGACAGATAACAAAAAAACGCGTTTTGTGAGATACTTTGACCATTCCTAACAGCAGACAAGGCTATGTTCACTTTATTTTATGCAATTGTTTTGTTATCAATGCCTCTATCAAGCTTACTTTCAATCATAAACAAACTACTAAAAAGAACTAAAGGCACTATTTTTCTCACTTTCTTTACTATTTTACTTTTATTCTATACGTATATTGCACGCCCTAGAAAATCCTATGCCGTCCATATTGTTGGCATATCAAAAAAGGGACAAATTTTAAACACCCGAAACCAACGAGCTTGCCTGAAAAGATTGATGGATGTCAGTGAGGCAAGAGAGATATGCAAAAATCGTACCATATGAAAATTTATAAACTCTGCCTACCCTTCTACAAAATAGGCGTGAATTTATATTATTATTATTATATATTGCACACGGTTATGGTTTCGTTACTATCAAACACTATCACCTTATTTTATTAGATAATACTTTACGTCATGGAAATTCATTATTAAACGCTTACCCTTCAACATACTATAGCATGTAGCATGCAGTATTAAAATAAATATCAGTAAGACTATATTTATTATCACGTATATTTCCTTTCAAATCTATTTTCTTAATCATCTCTTATATCTAAGTCGTCTCTTCCATGTCACGCACTGACGGTTTAAAGATTACTTGGTCATCGGCGTACAGGAAATATTTTACAGACACCTCACACACTCTTAGCCCATACTCATTCCCATTCAAATCATATAGACAGCTATTCAATAATAGATGAACCTGCACATCCTTCTGACAATTCCAAACCAGTCTGTGTTTATTCTAAAACAAACACTAGAGCTTCTACATAGAGACTGTAGTTACCTTATCATTCCACTAATCACAGTAATCACAGATATAGTTTCCCAAAAATAGTTCCTATCCACTCTATCATACGCCATTTCCAGGTCTGTGTAAAATATTATGTTTATAATAAATAAAATAAAAACCCATGTATCTCTCAGATCTTATTTTTAGTTTCCTTTATAATCTCTTTAATATTGATTTTCACTTGACCAACCACACTAAGGAAATTTATAGGGCGTTAATTTCAGTAATTCTGTTTTGAGGTTTTTCTTATACTGGCATAGTCATCTTCAACCGTTTTCTGCACGCCGTGGTTGTTGAAATTCCTTATTTTTGATACTAATTGTGTTTCCTTTTATTAATTCACTTCTATTTTGTTAATTCAGATAGATAAACAGAGACTGCAGGTTCCACATAGTATGATCTTTGTATATCCTTCTTTATTCACTGATATCCATCAATCGTCTCATGCAAACTCGTAAGTTTCGCCTGCTAAAGATTTGGCTCTTTTGTAATATACCACCATTTTGGCGGACATAAGACTTTCTAGGACGACCCTTGCTTATTTCCAGCATACACATTCACTCTGTAAATTTATTTTGACAGCCTATTTTCATTCTTCCTTTATGGTTGGTCAAACCACTGAAACATAGTTTTTTTTACTCTAATCACTACATATGTTTGCATACCACACCACAGTCTGATATAACTTTGTTTCTACATGTATCTTTCTAAGACAGACCATAAATAATACGCAGAAATCTTATTTTCACTGAATATATTTTACTCTCATTTTTCTTCTTTCCTATGTAATTTTCACTGCCGTACATAAATGTAGAGACAAGGATTTCATTAAAGATAGCAAAACACGCTTACTTTGAGAAACTTTTACTACTCATGATAGAAAAAAAGGCCTCATTATTTCCCGTCCTTTCAATATATTTATCATGTTTTTAGTCATTTGTAAACAAACTTACGACGTAGACAAACTATTTCATTTTTCCAACTCTCTCAGCTTCAATAAACACATTTATTGCATAAAGTCGTGCTATCGTTTCTTTCAAACACCATAACCGTAGTTTTGCTGACATTTACTTTCATACCTCTCTAATTGTTAGAGTCATTTATTGTAGTTACCATCACCGGCAGCTAAAACTTTTTCTCTTATCTCGCTTCATATATCTTTTTGCTTCGTCTACAAATGGTTACGACGAATACTTAAGAAAATTCGTGGCGAAACATATAATTAAAATACTTTGAATAAGCGTTTGCAGTTTAACCTCGTTAGTGGTGGAAACCCAGATGTTTCTGTAATTACGAGTTTAGTTAGAATGTTTTAAGAACGGCGATCAAAATTACTGGCGATATCGTGTTTTTAAATGAGAATTGAGTAGTTTTTTTTTATTTATTTTGTTTACTATTTAATTGTAAAACAACTAATAGAAAACGTTTTGGTTGTAAAATTTTCAATAGATGAATATTTAAAATATTATTTCATCCTTATTACAAAGTCAGGTATTAAGAAAAGAGCGATTATTTTAAATACCAAAATTAAAAGTGAAAAACGAGCTTGCGGGCCATAAGAGTGTACATGGTCACTGGTGCCCATGACATCCGCAACATAGGGTAGTGGCCTTTTAGAATGGTGTACGACTTATTTTTAAGACCCCCTTGTTGAAATTTATTTGGAGTACCGCTGATGGCAGATCATTCCAAAGTTTTATCATATGTACTTTTTCAGGGAAAAAAATTACGCATGAAGTCTACATTGGTGGAACATCCGCGTTCAAGTGTTTTTTTTAATTCAAAAAGGATTTACTTTAAGAATTACTGCCTCTTTGAATGGAATGGAATCGATATAGATATTTTATTATATTTGTAGATATTAGTATCTGCCCATTTTTATTTTATTCTATTGTTAAATATTTTTTTAAAAGGATGGGTCTTCGTCAACCAAACGCAAGGCTCCACTGTTATGGGATTTCAAAAGGCGACGAATATTCACATTTTTGTGTAAGAAAAAGACTGGATTCTTACCCTTAACTATCTCACTCGGAATAGTAATGAAAAAAATCATCAGACAACCCAAAATTCAGGGATAAATATAAACTGCTTATATTGTTAATAAGCGACAGAACCGTGATTTGTCATCTCGTGGGCAAATGTCTAAATATAATAAGTAAACTGACTGACTTACGTATGAACTACAGTTGAAACGTCTGAGTCTAGAGACTTGAAATTTTGTAGAGAGATTCCTATTATAATGTAGGCGGATAATAAGAAAGTATTTTTAAAAACTGTTCTCATATTTTTGTCTACGCTAGTATTAACTGCTAAACGTGAATGTTCAAAGTATGGCATCTTCAGCTATCCCATTTTGAGGAAAGGGACGTGAACAAAAAGTGATCGTCGAAAAAGAGTTACTGCACAAGAAAAGCGACAACGTAGTGATTTATTGTACAGTAAAGAATACCTATCGACAATTTTTCAATATCAATGTTATAAAGGTTCATATGTCTCTTAAAAAAGAAATCATTTTACATTATCTCACAATGTTTTTCTTTGCTCCAAAGTCCTCCTAAAACGTAAAAATTACATTTACATGTTGTCAAATTAAAGCCATTTTTATGCCACAAACGTTATCGCTATCATACACAGTTTTATAAAAAAAAAATACAGTTCTCTAAAAAACTGCGGGGAGAGTTTCAGTGACCCACTTCTCTCTTCATCATACCACTACTCTTCTATCAATCCCTATTCCGTTGCGAATGCCCATGGGCGGCCATGACCACTTACTCTCTGGTAGCTCGAAATCTACCTACGGAGAAATTTGTTTTTTTCCACTTCGACTTAAATTTTTTAATATATTTTTTCAAGTCAAGTCCCAATTAACATTAATTTGAAAGAAAAGTTTGAAAATAAAATGTGAGCATATAATTTAGTTTGAAATTTAACTGTAAGTGTTAGAACTTATGAAACAGAAACGGAATATAAATATTACATTCACTACGGCCCTTTGGTGGATCGCGTTTTAATGGGCGAAACCCCGATAACTACTGATGTAGAGCGACCGCGCGATATAATGAGAAGGAAACGGTTACTCGAAAATACACCCTAAAACATCAAAAATTAAATCCAAAACCGAGTTGCATTAGAACTGACTATTAATATGCACCTTTATTCTGTTATAGAATTTTGATACGAAAGCATACCGCTGCAAGATTCATTTTCGTGTTCAACGACATGGAAAAACAGGATGTACACTCAGGGCGTACATTAGAGAAGTGAGGGTGTAACTGCCTACGCGCTGGTTGGAAAGCCGGAATGTTAAGCTGGAGAACAGCCATGGTTAATGCAAACAACTGCACACCGGCTCGATTAGCCGCGGCGCGTTTCTGTACAAGAGTTTGACTGCTCTTGAGTTCTCCCGTGAGCGGTTCAAATTTTATATTCGTTTTTCTAGCATGCATCTCTGAAAAGAAATACGTAAAATAAATTTAAACAATGCTGTAATAGGTTATCGTACTTTTAAACAGAAATTATATATTATAAATAATTATTAAACTATTTTAATTTTACAGAAATGTCGAGTGGTTTATACTCACAGTTACAGTTAGTTTAAATAAGTTCATAATTTTTGTGTACAGTTAAGAAAAGTATGGAGAAATCGTGAAATGTGAGATTGATTCATTTTATAGAGATCAAGGGGAAAACGTTTTATTTGTTACATGCTGGTTTCGTTTAATTTTTTATTCGTAACATGAGCAACTAAATTGTTGAAAAGGTTTTGTAAAAATCAATTAAATGGAATTGGAGCGACTTAGTCGACTTTAATGAGCGGATTTTAGATTTTCGTTTTTGATCGTGTTGTTCAATAAATAAAGACAATAAAAATATAGATAAAATAACTAAAGATAGACACTATTACACATATTAAATTAGAAATATATACATATAAATGAGTTCAGTTTCATACAAGATGGATTTTATGAGGTTTTATTGATATTTGGTTTGCCCAGATTTTTTTTCACAAATTCAGGAAAACATGTAATATCATTTACTGTAACTAGAAATTAATATTTTTTAGTATTATATGTCCAATATCACGTGTAAACAAAATTAAAAAGATTTCATGACGCTTACTTCTGAAATGAAAAGGGTCGAATAATAAAAAAAAAACAATTTCTACAACAACGACGCAATCAAAACAACCGAATGAAAATGCAGGAGTTAAGAAAAAAAAAGTTGGCTTAAATAAACTTTTTTTTTTACTTTACTTTACTTATATTTCCGTTCATCCCGGTGGTGCGGTTTTTGAGCCGGCCGAGTTGCCGTTAATTGAAACATTAATGTCTCGCCCCTACTCCCGTCTAAGACTCCCGCGGCGTATCGGAATCCACTCGACAAGTCCCATGGATCTTCATCTGTGCCACGTCCGTTCCATGAAAATAACATCTACAGTGAAATATGTTACCACAGTTTTTATTTTCGTTTTGGGAAATTGCTATATAAATCGTGACTGCCGAAATTGCTCTTTTTATAGAATCAGAATCTGCATATGCCTACGAAAAATGTTCTGAAAGTCGTATAATATTTTTTTTTTATGAAAAATTATACAGTTGGCACTTTTCTAAATGGGCAATATTACGCCAGAAATATATTTTTAAATCAGGCTCAACTAATCTTGCTTTATTCAGCCGTGGCTTACGCCGCGGACCGAAAGCGCCACAAATCAAAATGAATGTTGAAATAAGGTGACACGTACCGCGGCTTTGCTCGGGGATAACTCCACGGCTGTGGTACTAAGTCTGGTTTTGGGTTTTTACGTTTTATATTTTTATGAGATTTATATATTTCGCGTCACAGTCAATGAAAAAAGTAATTTATTAAAAAAGAAGTGAAATGTTCATTAAATTGTTAAATATAATTAACGCTTAATTCGTCGAAAGCATGGAGATCAAAACATATATGCTATTACTAGCTTTCGCCTGCGGCTCCACCCGCGTGGACATAGAATCAATTCCTTTATCTTGTATATCGACTGACCCCGCGTTCAATTATAATCCTAATCGCTATCCCGATCCCAGTTCTGTCCTTAGTGCCAATTTGTTTTATTCTCTATTCAAATCGCGGTCCCGCTTTTGGTTCTGAACCTGGTCTCGATCGAAGTCAGTTCCGCTTCTGGTCCCAATCTCGATCCTGGTCCCGCTCTCAATTCTGATTCCGATACTATTCCTAATTCCGATTCCGGTCATGCTCTTGATTCTAATTTTAGTCTTGCATTCGATTTCAACCTTCGTTTCGTTCACGATTTCGATCCCTCCTGGTGTCGACTCCCAATTCTGTGTCCTATACCACTTGTGAATTTGGTACCGGTCAGGGTTCCGATTTGAACGAAGTCTAGGTGAATGCTAGTAACATAATAAAGTTATAATAAATCATTATAAAATGAAGTATTATTCGGAAATACTGTAGATTTTAATGAATGAAATAATATTTTAAATCTGTTGTAGCGCAAATATGCTGGTGAAGCCAAAGTAAAATTTTACTCAGGGAGATTCTTATTAGTAAAGATTTTTTTATAATCGGTTCAGTAGCTCGATTCGATAATTCAAATACACAAAAGAAATTTCATACAAGTGCTAGCATTTTCATGCCTATAACTTTCCACGAGTGCAAGTAATAAATTGAAGATTTTTATCGAATGAGCGGTATAGCAGTTCATAAAATAATAAAAAACATAGAAATACTGATTTTTATATAATAGCTCGTTATGTGCATAAAACAGTTTAGCAGGTGCATGCAAATGTCTGTCAAAGTGGCTATTATTATCTAGTTCTTGGTCAAAAATTACTATAACTTGACTTCTAAAGATCATAGCGTATTAGTAACTTTACGATTATAATTCATCTTAATAGATGACGGATGGTTGTAAGTTATCTAAAAAACTTATATTTTTTTCTCAAAAAAGAAGCCAAGAAATTCAAAAAGAAGTTTTAAAATTTGGCTTTCAGTTCCAAATATTAGCGTGTTAATCAAACAAAAAGACATAGGTAATTTAAAGGCATCGTCAAGAATTGGGCAAAACAATTTTCCAAATCCGGCTCTCAGTTTCAGAGCTTAGAGCTTTCAAAAAGCAACAAAAACAACTTGTAGATGCTAAATTGCTTTGGAATTCTCATATTATCATATTAGCGTAAAGGCTTGGTTCTGCACCAAATGCAGTGAAGAATTCGCCGACTTACAGATGAAAACACCGCGAGACTAGTTTATCTCAGTTTTTTCACAGTCTCATGACCTATGGAATTTTGTTATGGGGTCACGCACCCGACATTGACACAATTTTTGTGCTGCAGAAGCGAGCTATTCCTGCTGTGATTTGATACCAATGGCATCTCTCAGAGAACAATTTAAGGAAATTAATATCCTAACTTTAGCAAAACAATATATATATACGAAAACCTAGTCTATGTCAAGAGACATATAGAATCGTTCCAAAAAAGGAGCGACATCGGTAACATTAACGCTAGGCATAACTACGATCTTGCTGCTCATAAAACCCGTCTAAGCAAAGTTAATAAACCGTTTAAGAAGCAATGCGTGGGCTTTTATAATAAGGTCCTAGCTGAAATTAAAAATTTGCCATTTTATGAATTTAAACGTTTTATTAAAAGGAAGTTACATGGCAAATTAAATCAAAATCAAATCAAAAATATTTTTATTTCGTAGGTAATGAAATTACACTTGAAATACGTCATTAATAAATTCATTTCGACATTACCGCCCATTCCCAATGCTGATTCACCTTGAGGAGAATGGGCAAGAAACTCAAGGTTTGCTCTTTTTACTCATCAATACAAAAGATTTAGTCATTTATAATTTAGTCGACATTTAAAAATAATATGAAATAACCTGATAGGCGAGCAGCTCAATCCCAGGGGCTTTTTTCATTAAGATATTCCAATACGGTATAATAGCCCTTGCCATATAATTTCCTTTTAACGAAACGTTTAAACTCAGTAAATGCCAAATGAATTTCAGTTGGGATATTATTATAAAAGCGCACACACATTCCCTTACATGATTTATTAATTAGGGCTATTATACTGTG